>JAPUBX010002444.1:0-25755 GCA_028672205.1 Proteocephalus fallax
TCATGTTTTTACTAGACCACCTCTCGTCTTTCTTGTTCATTATTCTGTAGTTCGTATTCCCACTTTCTCGCGTGCTATTAACCATGGTTTAAAATTTCTTTCGCTTTTGACGTCAAGATGAACTGGTTCCTCTACAGTGTGATAAACAGTTTCCAATCGAACATACCGATTTAAATGCAAGTTTATTTTTCTTACTTCTAAATTTGTATCTCTTGAGTGCCTATTTATTGCCTGCGACCAAAAAGAATCCATTTTTGGAAATAATTGTTAGCAAATAGTGTTTGGTTTCATTTATCGTTCACTTGTGTTTTGCGTCTCGGCAATGCAGCTTACCTTTTCTTGACTTACCTGTTAATTTTTAGATGGAATCAATTTATCCGAGTCTTCTTTTTTGACAACAACCCCAGTGAGGACTGGAAACAAGGGTGGGATATCAGTTATTTTTCAACCGACTGGGACAATCAGAACCTTTAAATTGTTATTCTTATCTATTCTCATCAGCACCTAGGTTCGTTGTCGATAATCCAACGTTATCGTGCAATTTTTATTTCAATTCGATGTCGTTTACGAGGTGCCTCATGCGTGGGTTGACTTAGTCACTAAGTCTTTGTGTCTATTCCGTCGATCGTGTTTGTTCTTGAAGATTGGCTTCTTAGCGAGCAGTGCACCTGTTTGTAAACGTGCTCCACACATCGTGTCACCTTTATCACGCAGGTTTCTTTGAAGTCTCGTGTTTTCCGCGAGCTCTTACGAGTAATCATTCCCGGTCGAGCATGCGGCTTCTCCTTTCGCCGCCATATCAAAGATGTCGTGCAGTTCATAGTTGCTCTGGTATCGAAAATGACTCGGTAGCGGTGTATCGGTTAGCAACCTCGCTCTGTTGGTGATGAACCTTGGTTGGACTCCCAGATCGCACGAATTTTGTATGGTTTTGTCTCTCTGTCTTGCAGGTTGGATACTCACGATTGAGCAGTACTTCGAGCAGAAGACACGCAGGGGTCTGGACGCCACGGTGGACTTTCTCCAGAAGAATCCCAACGCCCGCTTCGTCTACGCCGAGGTAGCCTACCTGGATATGTGGTGGGAAACGCTCTTCATCAAGTTGGTTGACTTTTTTTATTTCTTATTTTTACCGAACTCCTTCACCCTCCTCGATCATGATTAAGTAGAATTCGAATTTGTTCGAAGTGTAGGCTTTGCTTGGTGCCTAATTTGAGGAGATTAAAGCGCGTAGGACTGTGGGTATTTCTTCTTCTTCTTCCGACGACGTAAAATCCGATTCCAATTTCACCAGTACACCCTTCGCTGCATTGAGCAACAGTTTTAAATTAGCTGTTGTCAGCATAACGCGACGCAAATATATCCCTATGTGCTATTAGATGAGATGCCAGTAAACCTAAAGGGCGTTTCCCAAAGGCCCACCCGAACAACTTGTTCCATGACCAGGTTTTGTCTGCCACTTCTCCACCACACCACTTAGTCGACTGAGATGATCGGCTTCCAGCTCCCACTCTTCCCCCGGCGTCGTCGATGGGTTCGTCTGGTGAACGTTGACTGAAGAATCTTTAGTTCTAGTGGGTGGGTTGAGTATTTAGGCAAAGATTAAATGGTAACTAAAAGGGACTCTGCTGCCACCTCGACTCCCCGCTCTGTGTTGGTGTGAGAATTCCGGATCAGGCTACCACCGGCGTCATCGAGCACCGGTTTATCCTCTACTAGGAGATTTTGCTTGGACTTGGATTGATCATTAAAGGCGATTTCGTTCTACCACGTAGAACTGGTGTCAGATGGGAGCGTCACATATACGCCTCATATTGTCAAGACTCCACACGCAAATGGTTTTCCTCCGCATCGCTGGCCCTTCTTGCGCGGCTCCAACAACATGCTTCCTCGTGTTTTGAACATTTCAAAGAAAATGCGATCATAAAAGTGTTTCTGTTCTGCAACAGTATTAGTGGTAGGAGTGGTAGTGACACTAGTAGTGGTAGGTGGTGTTTTTGCAGTTTAAGAAGTAGTAGGTGTGGAAGTCGAAGATTTAGTTGTTTTCAATTAATACGTTGGCCGTACCAATGACCTTGTTGCAGGTGGTTCTGGTGAGAAGGTTCCCCAGTTGAGGTGACCTTGGAGAACTGCATGAACTTGGAGCTTCTGATCGCGCAGCCTCTTTCACAGCGCACTGTAGCCAACCGAATCCGTCTCCTCATTCTTTTTTTACTGCTCCTCCTCGTCAACTTCCGCCCTCCGTATCAAAAGCTCAAGACACAACAGATCCTCCTTGGGGGACGGAAAATTCCGAAGGTGGGTTGGTTTGTTTGCAACTAATTATTCTGCTGCCGCAACTTCTTCTTAGGTGTGGCTCTCTGATGCTCTTACTGCTAATACTCTTTATGCCCCACAGTAATGGGTTAGTAGGATTCCACGGGGAGATTGATTTTCGGGCTTTTCGCGTAATCATAGCGGGAAGTCGGGAAGCCTTGTTGACAGCCATGGGTAACTAGCACCAACCTGCCTGTCAAGCAGTTAACTACTACAATTTTTTATGCAGGGACGGTGCGAGTTGAGTGTCAAGTTGAGACCTCTGTCCGGGAGATACCCTGAAAGGTGACAGACGTCCCCGACACCAAGAGCTCCAATTGAAATGCCAGCAACACCGCCAGCGGTCACCCTTGCGTGCACGAACGCGGCCTAGCGTAGACAAAGTACACAGTTGGTGGGGATAAAACGTAGACCACAGGAGACAGTAGGAGATGTGGTTCTTTCCGAGGTTAAATGTGATGAAGGTGCCAACAATCAAAATGTTTAGATGGATCAAACATACGAATCGTCTACTTATAACAACAAAGTAGTCAAATTATTCCACACTGTTGTATTTCTCTCAGGTTCACGGTAGTTCCTCCACCCAACCACGTCATCCAATCGCTGCGTGATGCTGAACAATGAGTACTCGGCGGAATAAGTGACAAAGAGGACTCTTTTACCTCCGATGATGAACAGGGAGCCTTAGGAGCAGGAGGAGACAGTTGATGACAAGGAAACAACTGAAGCCTTTGAAATTGGTGCGTTATTGCGAATGCAACCACCGTTTTTTGTATTCCTCTTTCGCATCCGCGATTAATTTAATATAAGGATCTGTATTTTTCTGTAATTGTTCCTCGGCGAGAGCATTCTTGAGTCGATCAATTGAAACCGTTTCAAGGCGTCTATTCACGGATATTTGAAACGTTTTATCGAAATAGGGAAAGTTCCGGAAAAAGACCATCATGTGGGGGTTCTTTAGGACGAACGCTCCAAGCCATGAGGGAAGACTTTAGTGTTCGATGGGGGCGCTCAACCATCCCATTGGCCGCGGGATGGTAAGAAGTTGTGCGGATTCCGTCGCATCCAAGAAATTGGCACATCTTTTGGAAAAGCGTTGATTCGAATTGTGCCAGTCGGTCGGTTGTCAAACGACGCGGAGATCCGAAGCGCGCAACCCAGTTCTCAAAAAGGTGGAACGATCTACACAAGTTTCGGAAACCCCTGGACGAGGGCAACGGGCCGACTAAATCCAGATAAACGTTGCTAAACTCTTTGCAACCTCCAACGGGCTGTGTGTGTGGTACTGTGTCTGGTGCTTCGGAAGGCCCAACGAATTCGGCTAGCTTGTTCCTCCATTCCTCGTATAAGTCCGCGCAGATCATGCTGATGGGGTCTTTATTCCGACAATGAAATCGTTCAATTCGCCGTTTCCTTCCTCTCTCATCTTTGCCGAGTTGTTTTTGGGGACTTAAACGCCGTTGGTAGAATCATTTATGCCCATTAAGCAATTACTTTAATAGATATCTTATTGACTTGTTAAGAAATTGGTTGCCTGTTAAAAAAAGACATTTTTATTCACGATTGCGTAAGGCTCAAGGTTTCCCTGCCCAACGCTGGCTAATATCTTTACACATAAATTGCGTTCGTTTACATTTCTCTGGCTTTACCACGAGCTCGTGTTCATCCAGGCGCCGAGACACAGTCGTGAATGTGCGGCAGAGGATAGCGGCCAGGAATTGTGACTGCGTTCAGGGCTCGATAGTCGCAACAAGGACGCCAATCCCCGTGTGTGGTATTCTTCACCGTGTAGAGCGGGGATGACCACTTGCTGTCGGACAGGCGTGATACTCCAAGCTCCATCATTTGTTCAAATTCCTTTTGTGCTATGTGTCTCGTTACTAGTTTGAGACGGCTTTCAGAGTATTAATGGGAATAAACTGCAAGATAGATGAATTCAGATTCATGCTCTCTAAATGAAGAACTCTATGGCGTGTTATCCAATATGGGTTTCGCTGGAGACGGCTAAGTCTTTAGCAGAACGAGATCTCTGCAAACGAATAGCTTGTGTTTTTTGAGAGGGTTTACCAGCGTTGATTTTTAACACCCTCACCAAGCTCGATTCATAAAATATTAGTCATTGGGGCATCTTCCGTCGTACACCATAAGATCGGTTTTGATTTATACTCCTTAATTTCAGTTTTTATTAAGTAGACTTAGTGAGTCTTGGTAGACGATTGCTTGCATAGGTGCACCATCTCTTGACTCCATTGACTATTGAACGCAATGACACATTAACTACGCCCTTCTCCATTTACACCCACATTTCATTTCTTGGTGGTGCCACAATCACGCTATGACCTTGAAACTGGGTGTGATGGAACCCAGAATGGCTCAGAACATTATAGATACGGTTTACATATGTAAACTAAAGATTTGAAACAAAGAAAATTGTCCCATAATTGACCCCGATTTTCCAAAAAGAGTATAGGGTCATTTTGGAATTCCTAACAGTTCGATACAAGAGTCGAAGTTTACAAAATTCCCCTCAAACTGCAGTCTTCCTAGGTTTCAAGGATATAAATTCTTTCTATTTGTGACAAACTAATGTCAAATAATCATTTAAGAGATAGTATGTTTCACCAAGAGACTAATCATCGATTATGGTGTTTAAAAAAAGGTTATCACAGTTCTGTTTGAAACCAAATAACTCAGAACCATGACAACAAACCCTTTCGAAAACTTGGCGGATTGCAGAACTAGCGTGCGAGGAGACGCTTTGGTGTTGTCGCAGAACAGAGAATGCTGGGACAGCGGAAGAGTTGGGTTTATAAAAACAGTGTCGTCGGGCTAAATTCGAATACCCTCGTGTTGCAAGGCGTCAGATACCATTAGCAAGCCACAGACTGTTCGACTCGATGCGCGAAAAGGCGTCGGCAACCTCATTATCTGCGCCGCGGATATGACGGAATTCCAGGTCGAACTAGGAGCAGAAATCGTGTTGTCGGATCTCGCGTTCGTTGTAGCGAGACGAGTAAGAGGCCATGGCATGAATCAACGGATTGTGGTCCGTGAAAATTGGAATGCGGCCAACTTCCGCAAAATTGCGAAACTGCTTTACGCTTAGGTAAGCCGCGGATAATTCACGACCGAAGGTGCTGTATCGGCGTTCCACTGGTGATAGAGACTTCGAAAAAAACGCTAGTGGTTGTCGGCGATGTTCTTCCCTTTGGTTGAATACAGCGCCGAGATCGGGTGATCGGCTCCCAGACACTTTCCTTCCTCGAGCGGCTTATGCAATACGGAAACGTCGTTTCCATGTTGGGAAAGACAGCTGCCGTCTTCCATCCGGACCCCAAGGGTTTCTGGCTTGGGGGTGGGGGAACGACGTTTACTTGTCATACCCACGGCGCTTCGCGTTTCGTTTCCCTTGCGTTATTTACGATCAGCGTGGGCGTGATAAGCCACCGCTTGGTCCCTAGATCGACCTCCAACGGGCTGTGTGTGTGGTACTGTGGTGGGTGCTTCGGAAGGCCCAACGAATTCGGCCAGCTTGTTCCTCCATTCCTCGTATAAGTCCGCGCAGATCATGCTGATGGGGTCTTTATTCCGACAATGAAATCGTTCAATTCGCCGTTTCCTTCCTCTCTCATCTTTGCCGAGTTGTTTTTGGGGACTTAAACGCCGTTGGTAGAATCATTTATGCCCATTAAGCAATTACTTTAATAGATATCTTATTGACTTGTTAAGAAATTGGTTGCCTGTTCAAAAGAGACATTTTTATTCACTTGTGCTACTTTCGTGACGACAACATTTTAAAATCAAAGCTACCAGCGATTTTTTGAGCCTCATCAATTACGTCAATCATGCTCTTCGTGAAGCACCCAGTTTCCAATCAAAACTCATTGCTAGGCTTATTCATACACGAATCGTGTGCAAATCGCTGATCCAAGCAATGCGCCTACTATGAAAACCCTTATGATTCGAGAATGTTTTTCCTTCAATCTTTAAATTGCTACAGTAGCGATTACTTTTGTTGCCAGTGTTTCCAAGCGTCGATTTTTAAAACCATTGCCAAGCTCTATTCATAAACTATTAGTGATTAGAGATTATTCCGTCGGACACCATAAGATCGGTTTAGATTTATGCTCCTTAATCTCCGTTTTTTAAGGAGACTAAGTGAACCTTTCATGACTCCATTAACTAGTGAACGCAATGATGCATATATACTACACCCTTCTCCATTTACACCCACATTTCATTTCGTCGTGGTGCCACAATCACGCTATGACCTTTAAACTGGGTGTGATGGAACCCAGAATGGCTCAGAACATTATAGATACGGTTTACATATGTAAACTAAAGATTTGAAACAAAGAGAATTGTCCTATAATTGTCCCGATTTTCCAAAAGGAGTATAAGGGTTATTTTTGAATTTCTAACAGTTCGCTACAAGAGTCGAAGTTAAAAAATTGTTTGGCTTCTTAAATTACCTTGCAATCCAAGCAGAGGAATAGAAAATTCTGCTGAAACGGCATTTTTCCTAGGTTTAAGGATAGATTTTATTTTTATTTGTTACAAACTCATGTAAAGTAATCATTAAAGAGATAGTAGGTTTCCCCGAAAGACTAATCGTCGTTAAAAAACGAGTTTGAAAAAGTTTGTTTTGTTAATCGTTTTAATAGCGAACCCAAGACCTAAAAGGAAATTGAATTATTCTGGTTGAATCGGGAAAATGTAATAGAATCTTTTGGTAGCCAATTACTTGTAACAATTTGAAATATTCGTCTATTTAATCAATTCAGTTTCGATGATAATCTTGAGACGCATTTGTTGTGATAATATCTCATCAACTTAACATGCATTAAGCTGCATTTCCATTGATAAATTAATAGTCAATTTATTAAAGCCTGGGCATTTATTACAGGGTTTTGAAAATCCGTCAAAACAATTAAGGTTGCTATTATAAAGGAAGTATTTCTTTATATTTCAAACGTTTCGCTTATTTGAAAATGAAGAATAAGATACTTAAATCGAGCCTTACTGTGCCATTTTACCTTGTCAAAGAAACCGATTCAATCCAAATTCCCCGTGAAAACTGTAGAAGGCTATTTTCAAGTAAAGCAGGAAGGACGTTTTTGAAACTCATCAAGCTCAAATACTTTTAAGCAGACAAATCACGTCTATTTTTAATTCTACAAACTGGGACTCGGATTCAAACGGAAAACTCCCATCATACTATTTATTTATGATTATTTTTAAGTATTGCTGCTTTAACGAATAAAACGCTGATTTAACTGCCTGAATCATGCGTAAACCGATTTCGTCAACTTCGCAATTTTATCAGCGAACTCAATCAGCCATTCGCAGTAGCTGATTGGTTTTGGAGACGCGTACGCGCGCACTTGAACCCCCCAAAACGGTATTAAAGGCATTCAATTTTGTAGTTCTAAACATTGAACGACTTAACGACTTTAAATGGCTTCTGCACAAATTATTCTCGACAACCTCAACGCACAAAGGAACAGCGGACGCCACTGCGACCTCAAGATCGATGGTAAGCCAATGGGTGAACGGTATAATCTCTAATATTCCCACTTTTTAAACTAAAATTTGGTGCCGTCGAAGCATAACGTTTTTTTCCACGTCGGCGTTTAAGTCAATTCCGACCATTTATTATCCGAACAAAAGCCAACCCTGAGAGACAAATGAGCTATAATTTGAATCAAAGAGTTCTCTATTAAAGTAAAATAGTGGTTTTTCTTGCATTATGACTTTTGAAAGGAACCGATTTAAGTTGATAAGCGTAATAACTATATCATGTTTGTGAAATAGAATTAGTCTAACAAATTACTCTGGTACTCCTGTTACATTTTTCTTCACCCACCCACATCAATTGCAATTGAACGAGTGTGTTGAATGACTCCTTAATTTGAGCACTGGCACACATTCGTGGTGCCACAATTACGCCATGACATTGACTCATGTTATCGAGGACCGACCCATTCCATGTAATACCGAATATATCAGAGGATTGTAGACCCAAACAAAACGGTATTGTGTCTGGCGAATTGAAGCCTTGATTTGTTGGAGAAATCGTCGAATAGTTTAAGTTAATTTATTTAATTTTCAGCATAAAATCCGTCCACTTGCTGAAACTGGAGCATAAACACGATAACGAAAAACTTTGCATTTGTTTTATGTACATGATGTTTTATCCGATTGAATTCGGCATTCAAGGGTTCCAAGTTGTTAAGCCTAACTTTTCATGTAAAATTAGAATAAGTTAATAATAATTTATTTTTTCAATTCTCAATTTTTTCATCAAAATATCCTCCTCCTTCCCTACAAATTAATGTTATTCTTCCTTTCCTCCACTTAATTTACTTATATTTGTTATTTTTTGCACTATTCTTACATTCATGTACTACTTGTCATTTTCCTAGCACAGTCTCAATATTTTTTTTATAATCAAATTCTTACATGTTCTATTTAAAAGACGTTTCCTGTATCACTAGTTTATTCTTATTTTCGACGCTATACATAATCTTCTTCAACTCGTAACTAATATCGTAATTCTTTTAATTTATTGAACGTATTTCTTCTTCTTTTCCTCGTAAACTCTTTCCTGTGCACAACAAAAAGTATTGGGCTAAAAAGACTCCCGGTATTATAAAAAGCCAGGGTCTTCGTTCCAGTTGGACATCGAGCTGGCTATGGCAAAGCGTACTGTGTTTCGTCGTTCGATAGGCCCAGACTGCTTCTGCAAGCTTCTCTCGCCAGTACTCCGAACCATCTTTGCAGATCCTCTTAATTCGTAAGTCCATAATAGTGCAATGGAAACCCCCCTTTATCTTTGGAAGTGATATGGGATCGTCCTTGTATGGAGGACTTCGAAACGGTGGCAGAGATCTTGGACCGGCGGCGTGTCCAAATTGGCCCTTTCATCGTTGTGCAGTTGTTTAAGGGCTCCGTACCGGAAAAAAACTATTTGTCCTGCAGTATGAGGGCTAGCTCCCTCGACAGTTTCTGTATTTGAGTACAAGGGTCCCGATATATATGTATAGGTGGTGTGGAACCTCTTGCATTTTGGGAGTTTAACTTTTAATCTGGCGTCCCGCAGTATCTGGAGGGTTTTCTGGAGGTAACTTATATAGTCTTCAGCGTCTTCGAAATAAACGATAATATCGTCCATGTAAGCGAGCGCGAACATGAACCCTTTTTAATAAAGAGCCAATGGCACCTTGGAATTAAGCAACGGCGCTTGTGAGTCCGAATGGCATGCCGTTGTGTCACGAAGGTTGTCTTTGTTCGATCCTTCGGATATACCCCTATCTGCTAAAACACGCTTGCCAGGTCCAGCGTAGTGAAGACGGCGGACACTCTTAGCTTCGCCATTATGTCCCTCGGCTTGGGGATCTTCGTCGCAACCTTAACGGTTTGACTATTGAATTTTCGAAAATCAACCCAGAGGCGGAAAGTAACTTTTCCGTTAGAAAAGCACTTGACTCGCGAAAGGGCTCACGCCTGGTTGAATGACCCTTGCAAGTAGCATTTTGTCGACTTTGCCCTTGAACTCCTACTAGAGCGTAAACGGTATCAAGCGATATGTATGGCGGAAATGTTCTCCGGTCGTGGAAATATCGAACCGAAACTCTTTGGCGCGTCCCAGTTTGGCCGTAGAAGGGCAACCGTGTCCCTGCTTTTGTCAAGAAGGTTCTGAACTTCCATAGGCGCTCCTGGGATCTCGATGGGTTCCGCGTTTATCTGGTTTCTGGGTTTTGCGTTAGCTTTGTCGAAGGTGACTCTTCGATTTTTTTAAGTTCAAAAGAAATGCCTTCCTCCAAAGACAGTCCAATTTAAAAATTTGGTTGCTGTTAAGGCCCGGCGTCAATACGAAATCATTTGTGGGCGAAGCTGATCGTTGCAACTTCAGAGCTTTTATGCAGGTGTCCGATAAAACCTTGGAGGGAAATTCGACTGGCGCGTCGGCCGCTTGCTAAAGCAGCGATTAGAATTGAGCTTAGGGACAAAATTGACCCCGAGTCCATTAGCCCGACTACTTCTCTATTATCTACCCTTACTTTTATTACAGTGGGGTCACTTGGGCTAGGACCTACTGAGTAAATGAGTATAGGGAAACGGGGTGACTTACGCGACCTAAGATTCGGCCGGGTCGGGCAGTCTCGCTCACCCAGCGCAGCTTGCTTTCGTATGAGTCGTTCTTGTCGAAAGAGCGGAGAGTTTTGGCAAGGGAATTGCGGCACAGGTGCGTCTTGTGGCGCAGCCGCTTGAGTTCCGTGAAGTCAGAGGTTTTTTCCCGGGAAAGCGAGCGCGGATGATTGTCCGGATATCTTGGATGACAGCGCTCGCCGTCGCACTGTCACGGTACAAACCTTAAGGCATTAGCTACGCACGTGTTTTCTAACCCGGAAAAAGAATTGAACCGACGGTCCGTCGAACATTTGGCGTAGTGTAAAGCACAATTAATTAATTATACTTTTTTTTACGCTTTATTAAGGTCACAAAGACCAGAACTTTCAGCATTTAATGTTTAACAGGAATGGAGGAAATAACAACGAGGTAATGGCGGCCATAGAAGGCCTTGTCCATAACGCGCGCGAGACAGTTTCCGCCACCCGGCCTCCAGGTTGCTAGATTACAAGCGCACGCCACAAGGGTGGGCAACAGGAGTATTTAGGGTCCGCTCTTTTTCTTCCAAAGGGGTATGCGGCAAACCTGTCGAATTCTGCGTCAGTGCTTGCATTTCTATGCGCATTTTCGCCATCTCCGCTTCCATTTGAGCACTTTCACACATTCATTGGAATGCAACGTAGTGCCACGATTACGACATGACCGTTACTCATGCTATCGGGGACCGACCCATTTGATGATATACCGAATATATTAAAGGATTGTAGACCCAAACAAAACGTTATTGTGTCTAGATTTGTTGGAGAAATCTTTGAACGTTT
This sequence comes from Proteocephalus fallax, assembly GCA_028672205.1. Taxonomy (NCBI): domain Eukaryota; kingdom Metazoa; phylum Platyhelminthes; class Cestoda; order Proteocephalidea; family Proteocephalidae; genus Proteocephalus; species Proteocephalus fallax. The sequence goes on from JAPUBX010002444.1 coordinate 11,271, forward strand.
TCGGTTGATTTATTTAATTTTCATCATAAAAACCGTCCACATGCTCAAACTAATGCATGAAAACGATAGCGAAATACGGTGCATTTATTGTGATGTTATCGGCTGTACGTGATTTTTTTATTATTTAGAATTCGGCATTCAAAGTTTCCACGTTTTTCAGCCTAACTTGCAAACTTTGGATTTAAAATTGGCATAAGTATATGATAATTGGTTTTTAATCAATGGGTTTAGCAAAACTCAAGGTTGCATGAAGACTGATCCAAGAGAACGTTCGTTATGGTTTGTTGTCAAAGATGAGAAAAGGATCTTCGCAAACAGAAGTCGTGTGTTTTTTTAGACTATCTGCTTCAAGCCATTTCATCTTTTCCTTCAGCGATGAGCATCTTCTGATCCTGTCTGACATTGTTTTGCCAAAATCTATAAAAGGGGTCTTAGCGAATAGTACGACGCGAGTTAATCCGTTCTACGCGCACATACTATTGTCATCAAGAAGATTTAAACATGCACGTAAAATAACGCCTTTATTCGTGCTGCTTGTTAACGACATCATTTTGAAAGCAAAACTAACATAGATTATTTTGGGTATTACAATAAGCTCATTACTTTGAATCATGCTTTTCGTGAACAACCAAGTTTGAATTAATACTTCTATGCTGATTCAAGCACAAAACGTGAGCAAATCATAGAACAAAGCAATACGCCGTATTTAAGTGGCCTTCAGAACTGATTGCAGGAACTCACCTTTTCCTCAGAGCTAATGGAAATAGTAAAAAGAGCAATAACGTTGGTTAGCAGTGTTGTAGAGCTTCGATTTTCCACAACGCTACACGGCTCAGTTAAAAACTGTTCGGTTTTCAAATAAGTTACACTTGGTGGACTGTTACTGGCATTTCTGATGCAATCTCCAGACTGCCTGAGCTATCGAACGCAATGAGTCAGTAACAATAAATGAAATAAAATACAATTGTTTCCTTCTACTTCTGTCGATTCATAATATTTTTTCTATCGAACGAGATAGTAACTATGGATCAAAATTACCTTGAATATATTCTCATCTGAGCAGCGAAATATGTTGAACTGGGACTTTCTTCTCCCTTATTAACTAAATTCAACATCAAGCTGAATTGACTGTCTTATTTGCTTATTAATCCATGAACAGTTTGACTTGGACAAAATCGTAAGTTTCCTCAAGGCGGCTACTTCGTACGCAGACGAACTTTTTCGTCTCATCTGTGCATGGGGGGAGCACTACAAGAAGGACTTGACGAGAAATGAGGAACTTGTGGCCGCTTTCACGCAACTGATTGGCTGCATCGAGTTCGCCGATTTGTCCCAAGAGGCGGTCGATAAGTTTGAACGGGGCTACTCACCTTTTCGACAGAATGGTGATTGCGCGTGAGTCTTCAGCGGTTCTGGAATGCGTTGGTTTCTTTAGCATCTGGACGCGCGACATCTTTTTGCGTTTCAGAAAACACTTTGCTGCTTTTAAGGATAAATCTCGTGAGAAGAACCGCAAACGTCTTTTCGTCTATTGCGGAGCGAAAGGCGGCGGCGGCAAAACCGATTGTGTCATGACTTTGCCACAGTTCGAGCAAGCCGGGCAAATAGAAGTTCGTTTCCAGCGTCTCTGGCGTCGAGGCGTTGCGAGTCTTAACGGTAATTCGTCTGTCGCGACCTTTTCGGTTTGTCTCGCAATTAAGAAATGTCACATCGCCGTGCTTTTGGTCTTTCAGGCAACGTGCTATTGCATTGGTGGGCAAACGCCCGGCCAATTAGATGATGCGTTTCCGACAGTCACGGTGATCGATTGCCGGACGGGACGCGTCATGAAGGCGCCACAACTCAAGACCCCTCGCATTTCGGGCAGCTGTTGCCGCGTCTGTCAACGAACTCTTTGTTTGTGGCGGATTGGGATGCAAGCGAGTTAGTTCTCTGTCGAGCTGCGAGCGCTGGGTGGAAGGCAGGTTAGTTGTTTTTTGCCGTCTCGTTTTTGTTGCGATTGATGTTTTTGTCTGCATTATGCGTTCTAAGACACCGTCTTATGAATCTTTTCTTTTTCTTCTTCTTCTCTTTTTATTCTTATTCTTGTTCTTCGTCTCATCTTCCACCAGTCCATCCTGGCGACCGCTGACGCCACTCAAGACACCACGCTCCCGGGCAGCCGCGATTGTCTTGTCTGGAGACGACGCCTTTCTGCCGAACGCACCGCATCTCCTCTTGACTGGAGGTGATGGTGAGTCGCGGTAACTTATCCGACGTGTCGCTGCTGAGTCTTGGAGGGGACAGAGATTCGCCAACGGTGGGTTGACTTGGCGCACCGATGAACCATGCGCGCCGCAACGACGGAATCGCTCTCTTCGCTGGGCGCATTCTCGTTGCGGCCGGTTACGGCCTCAAATCTGTAGAGATGCTGACGCCCCCGCGCGCTTTCGGTGACCCTTGGCAGTGGACTGACCTGAATGCAATAGGTGGGCCTTTCTTCCGCGTTTCAGTTTGCCTCGCAGTCATCGAGAATCGGCTGCTCGCTTTCGGTATGTCCAAGTCGTGATGGAAATTATTCTTATTTGTATTATCTAAAAAACGCAATTTTTTTCGATTCATATTTAAGAATATCTTGGCGAATACGAATCCCAAATTGAGGAATTCGTTGCCGACACAACCAGACATAATGGTGACGAGAAGGTGAGATTTTTCCATGTTTCATTCGCATTTCATTCACTTCAATGTTGTTGGAAAACTGACGAATTGTGCGTTGAAACAATGGCAACCGCGGTGATTGTACTGACTTCGTTTCTTATTAATTGTATCGACGATTTTTCCTTTATTGTTCCCGTTGAGCTTCTTTGCAGGTTGATTTGACGCGGTTCAAGTGGCAAGACATTGCTGGTTGTGCGTATTCTCTAGGCTTCATCGAAGGTGTCGCCGTCGTTGACATTAGCGGAAACCCATCAAAAAACCCTGCATGATGTTTTCATCAAATGTATTGCTGAAACACTTTTAATTGTAAATTCATTGCTTTCTTTGAGATATAAGCTAATAAGAAGGCTTATATCTTTGATTAACGGATTTTTATCTAGCTTTAAAGGCATGCACTGTTGGTCACATTTGAGACTGTAAGCGGATTTAAAACATATTGGGCTACAAAACAGGTTTTCGTTCGATAGGGAAAATACGTCAAAAGAATAGGAAAAAAACAATGCCAACATTTAATGAATATTATTCGTTATAAACGGTTGGTATGTGACAATTGTTATTCGATTAATAAACGCATACTACTTTATAATCAGAGTAAACGCATTTTCAGACAATTTTCCAAACAATGTTATTATCCAATACTTGTCTTGATTAATGCTGAAACAAATATTCCTCGTGACCTCAATAACGCCACTTCAGTTATTATTATCGACGTTTAATAGAGGTCCAAATATGTTCTATCGTTAAGAAAATACATTTCGTTTAAGCAATAGTGTTTTTGGTTTTTATCGTATTGGGGACCCCTGGTAATTCGAAAAAGAGCAAGGAGCAATGCGTGGGGTGGCTCTTGTTGTTTAAGCAGTCACTAAATGATCACGCTCGCAAGGTGTGAGCTCAAAATCTAAAGTTCTTCGACGAAGTGATATCGATTGCTCGTAACAATGATGACTCTATACATCAAAGAGAGATATTCTTAAGTAGTTCATGAGCAGCAACGTCAATATAATACAGCCTTATCTTACTCCGAATGCGAATCAAAATTCTTCTCATTCATTAAAATTAGAAATTCGTCCGCCTACAACGTGGCTTCAAATGTTTCACAAGTTCTCCATGCTATATTCACCCTGGAAACGTGGCTTTCCTTCAAACCAAAATATTTTTTACCAGTATCGATCATATACGCTATTTTATTTCAATCGAGCTTTAGGAATCTCACAAAGGCATTTGAGAATTGTAATTATTTATCAATTGGTTGCGGTGCACTGGTCATTGATATCGAAACACTAAAGTAGGCGCTGATTGAACGTGTTTTAACCTATATTCCTACGTCGTTCTATGATTATGCTTACCGTTAAATTGAGGGTTTTAGACTCAAGAGAACTTACTTGGAGATCTTTTGAACAAAAAAGTCAACTGCTGAAATGCAAACATGCCACCAGTTTGTATTGTAGAAATGTAGCAAAGCATGGCAAAATACAGATCCCTGTATTTAATACACAAAAAAGACAGTTGCATTCAAAATTATTAACTGATTTTAAAAGCTTCAGCTGTTAACTGGTCATTCGCTGTCTCTTTAAACTCGCCGTTTTTATTTTAATCATCATCTGAAGTGAAGGAGTCCTTATTTTTCACTTATTATAAGTATACGTTTCGTACGCAAACGTTGTCGGAAAAATCTAGATCAACATAGGTGTCAGAACAAACGCACAACGTGTTGTGGTAGTGGCGTGCTACTGAAGGAGCGAAGAACATTTTGCTTGATGGCACCTTTATCACATTTTCTAAGATGACAATCTTAAAGATCTAGTCATTTATCGGCGCACGTTGGCGTCTACGATATTGAACATCAAAGAGCCAAGAGGGAAAAGTAAGAAGTATAAGGTAGGAATGAGAACTCTAAAAGACGTTGGGTAGACGTTGTATAGAAAAAACAACCACAAAAGCTATTGGGAAGTATGTTAAAGCTTACTAAAAAACTTAAGTTTTAATTGAATTATATAGTTTTCTTCTACTAACGAATCTTCAAAAATCTCGTTGAAGCGATTTTCCTCAGCTGTGATCTTGATCGAAATTTGTTTAATTAATCGGCACAACCGCTTGCGACAAAGTCGTTTCAGAAATTAAGAAGATATGACACGGACGGTGAGGAAGAGTTCCGTGAGTGGACAATGCGTATCGTACAAAAAACGGAGATAACAATTGATATTGTCAATCTCTTTATCAAAGTCGAAAACTTTGAAGTCGGTTGTTGTAACGGCATCTCTTTAATTGCACTGGTTCTGGAGGCAGTGAGAGCAGATTCTAAGTTTTTGTTAGGTTTTGGAAAACCTTGATGGTTTCTTTATCCTTGCTATTGATTTTCGGTAGACCAACAACAACGCAGTTGTCTGACTGGGCTAAAGGTGCACGTTTTCGACATGCATACTGAGAAAGAACCGGACAAACATATGTGATCAAGAAGATTTCCTTCGCGTGTAGGAGAATTGACTATGGTATTTAGAACAAGTGTAAGAAGATGGTTTATGGGCGCAGAATAAAAATCACCACACAATAAAATGAAATAATCATCTAAAATCGAAGAAATATAAGGTATTATGCAATCGTAGAACTTAGATATGTCTGTTCTGGTTGAAGATGGGGGATATACAAGTTAAAGACTTTCATTTTTGATGAGACCTTAGATGGTGCCTAAAACCTAATACATTCAATATCACTAGTTGTATATTTATAAAAATATTTTTTTTATTTTGAACAGCGGAGATTTATGCAACTCGCGACACCACCACGTTTTGATTAAACGCAAACCACCCGTTTTTGAAGAAAGCATATGAAATCCACTTGCATAAATATGTGATTCAGATTTATGTCCCGAAGCAAGGTTTCTTGTAGACGGACAACGCTGAGAAGTTTAAAAAGAGCAGTTGTTAGCAGAGTTTTAAAATCGTCAACTTTGTTGAGAATTCAACGCACATTTGAGGACGCAAGAGCTTGAAGTGGTGTATTTGCGGAATAGCGACTGCAAACAGAACTGAGCCAACCAGCTCGATGTTTCGGCTTGGTGTGAGTTAGGTGAGTGGTGATTGTGGCGGAAGTGGAGTAGTTGTAGGCACAAAACCGCTGTTCTCAAGCGATCGGTCGATTAAAGCCGCATTATAAAAGCGAGTAACACATTGATGCCTTTTTACAAAATAACGTGTGAGACAGCGATTTCTTCTGTAGAAGGGACTGAGATAGACTTGCGTCAACAATGAAGTTTTGCGGTATTGAGTGAGCTATTTTCACAAGTATTTTCGTTTTATCAAAAGTTCATCCATGCAATTATTTTTGCAATGCGTAGTAAAAAAAATCGATGAAAATGTTTTTAAAAACGTATTTTCCAAAGAAAATCAAAATTAGTTCTTTTAAAGGGTGGTTGCCGTCAACATGTCTCGCACCACAATTATAATAACTAAAAAATAAAAAAAATAGATTAAATTTTTAATTATTATGCAGATTATTCGCAAGTAGTAGTTTATATAATTCAATACACATTGCACAACTCGAAAAACGAATCCGTTTGGTGTTATTATATAGGTTTTCGTCATGTTTTAGCCCAGACATTCGGTAGAATCGCCTACTATTTTGTATGTTGAATTGCTAAGGTGTTGTTTTTTGCTATATCTTGGATAAAGGCGCGTTGTATTTAAATGTGCTTGCCTGGCAAATGTTACGAATTCCAAACTCATTTACAATCCTGCGTGTATAATTGTAAGAAAATGAGTTCATGGCAGGAAAAAAAGGGACTGCAGTCGTCGGGGAAGGGCAGTGTGCAACGTAAGAGGGAGTGTACGGTGGGGAAGAGACAGGGGTACAGCGCATTAACTCTGATTCGATAACCTGGGTAAAGACGTTTCAAGCTCGCGGATTTGCGCCTCCATCAACTTTTATTCAAGGTCTGCTTCATTGACTCCCAAAGAAGGAACGGTTCGACGTTTTGTCGTCGACGCCCTAGTTTTTACGTCCTTTCTGGGTCGTAGATTCTGAATTCTGCGATCAATCAAGTTTGTTTTTACCTAAGGTGAATTTTACAACTAATCCAACGCACCGTATGTAACGCGACGATTCAGGAAGTCCCTGTTTATCAATGCTAAAAACGACAATTAAAAAAAGCGATTTGAATTTATTTTAAAATAATTTAAAAACGTTTGTTTTTATTTAATAAATTCCTTTTTTATTCCACAACACTACCCCCTTTAGACAAGACCCTCTTTCTTTCCCTTCGCCAATAATTATTCTTTGGGGTGTTACCAGTGGGGGTGTTTTGGTCTCCTAAGGCCTCGACCTAGACGAAATTTACTTGTCCTGTTTCAATTTTATTTTTGTTTTGTTCTTTATTATTGTTAATAGCGTAATCCTCGTTCTATGTGTTCGAGGCCGAAACCTACCTCTTCAATCTATACCCCGCAGCTTTCGTCTCCGAGAAAGACCTTTTCACGTTAATTGCGAGCCGTGGGAGTTGAGTCGTCTTCCGTTTTTCTCGTCTCTGCAGTCCGCTAAAATCAGTAAGGTCGTTGCGGTGTAGTGTTTTGGGTATTTAGTTTTCTATCTCGACGACGAAGGTTTCGAGTCAAGAAATATCGAAAACCATAAAGGGTCTCACTAACTGGTAATCGAGTTGCGTTTTGCGCGCGCGATTCATAACCAGGACCAACTGACCTCGATGCATGTCCTTTCCCAGACGCCGGCGGACACTTTGCTCGGCTTAGCTCTGCTCGGCTCCGTTTATGCTGCGCAGCGTTGGCTCGAGCCTCCGGGACCGCCCTTCGTCTCCATTGCAATCCCCTAGCGATCTCTTCTAAGCCCTCTGAATCTCTCGGTCGATTCCGGGCCTTTTGCGTGTCGTGCTGTGTCTGTTGGTTCGGTAGGCCTAAAGTGCCTCTGCCAGGATATCTCTCCAGTCGTCTGTACCGCCTCAACAGATCTTCTGGACCCGGTCATTGATGGTGCGGATGAATCTTTCGACTCCACCGTGTCTTTCGAGGTGATAAGAGGTCGTCCTTGTGTGGAGGACTCCCTACATGTAACAGAGTTTTAGTATTTTCGTTGCATTCATATTTGCCCCTTGATCGTTGTAAGTTGTTTTCGGGCTCCGTACCGGAATAAAAATTAACCCCACAGTATGCAGGCAAGTTCCGTCCCGCGCGTGTCAGTGTCTGCCTTTGGTTTTATTAATTTTGTAAAAAGGTCCAAAATGGTTTTAATGTACAATTGGTTTTCGTCATAGTTTCTGTTCCGTTCTACAAGGTCGTTGGGCTAGCGTGGTTTCAGTGGGCATAAGGGGATCTTCGCGACTCGCATAGCGGTAACATTGCACCTTGACATTCGTTGACCAATTTAATTTTGTCTTAAGGGAATCCGGGCAAAAAAAGAGTTCGCGAACAGCGTCAAGCGTTCTTGCGGAATCGTAGTGTCCGTTCTGGTCGTGCATGATTGCTAGTATCGCCTTTTGAACAGTCGGAAGTACGTAAATCTGCTCTCGCGGCTAGTCCTTGAGCATGGATAGACTGTAAAACAAATGTCCTCGCTTCTGGAAGTTGTAAGGCCCTTGTTATTTCTTAGCGGATTCGCTCTGTAACCGGCCGAGTAAAGCGTGAGGCAACAGGGTTCGGCCGGCAAAGTTGGTTGCTGCGTCTTTTTTCTAATAGGGTCCTGGGGTCTGTTTTACCGCGTCATCCCTTTGCGTCTTGTATTCGTCAAACATCCTAAATGGCGCGTCGCGACTACGTTCAACTTTTCCGCTTGGTGTTGCAGCAGAAAATAGTGGCGCTGAAGGGTCATCCGCAACCCTGCTATCAATTTGTGGATGTCGTTTGATCTGTGGGGGTTAACATGCGGGTTGTTGTCCGTGACCACCGTAAACCTTGTCCTGTTTACGTAGTCTTCGAACGTTTTTCAGACCCATACGATCAGAAGACACTCGCGCTCAGTAACGAAGTTATTTTGCTCGGCCGATCTCAATGTTCGTGAAGCGAAGCGAATCGCAACGTGGGCTCGATTTTTCTCATGCTCGAGCACGGCCCAATTTAGAATTGAGGACGACCGTGTGACTTAATGTGAGACCAAAATCACACTTGCTTTCGACTGCTTTAAAAATTGCATATCATCACTTGGGGCACAGTGGGGGCATCCAGAGATTGTTTGTGTAAGCAATTAGTGGACAGACCAAGAGACGATAAATACCGCCAGAAAATGGATTACCCCTAAGCAACATGTTCTACAACAGTGGTTACTCACATGAGCGCAAAAATCCAAGTAAATATTCAAAAAAAATGGCGCTCACCTGCTAATTTTTGGGAATCATCGGTAAAGAGCCAGGGTCATGGCTTTCATTCTGACATTGCCATTTACTCGCTACTGAACGCTAGGATCGTCTCCTCGGGCAAGAGGTCCCGTAGCTTTTGCCAGTCTAGCAAAAGTAAAAATGAATCAAAAGAAATTGTGAGTTGCGCGCAGTCAATAAGATTTGCCTGACGAATGATGAAAACAGTGGGCAGCTGGCGGTCACAGCGCACGACGTCAAATTTCAACGACACCGGGTGTTCCTAGACGCTTATCTAAGCTTGCTTTCAAAGTTCCTTAGCTTCGGTGATAGGACGACCACCATGTTTTCTACGAGGCATGATAACCGTAGCATAACCGTTCTAGCAGACGGTTCGGCTCAGATTTGATTCTTATTATCAAACAATGCATTACCCTTAGAAAACCAAACATCATGACGACGTTTGAAACCGGTCACTATCGAAAAAAAACAATAATGACCCTTACTACACGAAATTTACTGCGCGTGGTTAGAATAAATTTCGTATTTTCCCATGACTACAAACGCAAAAGGACTGACGGCAAATCATCGTTGATAATACAACACAAAAGTATCTTTTCTAGGTGCTTATTAAACAGAAATTTATATTGTCAATGAATAATTTCACAAACCTTATACATACAATCGGCCTTTTTGGTGCGGGGCCTTCTGACGACCACCACCTTTAAAAAACAAATATTTTGCTTTATAATGGAAAATTAATCTTTCAAAACATCTTCCTGGATCTATTTGAGTTCCTTCTTAACTGCAAATCGCTGTCTTAAAAGTAATTTTATTTTAAAAAAGCACTGATTAATCAATATGTTTCTCGCATTCATAATGCGGCTTTTATCGACTTACCACATAAAAACAGCGGTTTTGTGCCTATAACAACTACACTCCTGCAACCACATCTCACTCAGGCTAAGCTTAAGCAACGAGCTGGTTGGCTAAGTGCTGTTCGCCGTCGCTATTTCGCAAATACATCACTTCTAGCTATTGCGTCCTTTGATGTGCGTTCAGTTTTTTAGAAAGTGGACGATTTTTACTTTCAACTGCTCTGTTTAAACCTGTTATCGTGGTCTGTCTACAAGAAACCTTTCATCGGGATCAACGTTGTCCCAAACCTTAGAAGATTCGTATCTGCTCTTACTGCCTCCAGAACCAGTGCAATTTAAAAGATGCCGTTGACACAGCCGATGATACGCATCGTCTCTCTCTTGAGTGCCTATTTTTTGCCGGCGACCAAAAAGAATCAGTTTTAAGAAATAATAGTAAGCAAATAAAGTTTGGTTTCAATTGTCGTTCAGTTGTGTTTTACGTCTTGGCAATGCAGCTTACCTTTTCTTTACTTACCTGTTAATTTTTGATGGAATCAATTCACCGGAGTCTCCTTTTTTGACGACAACCCCAGTAGAGCCTGGAAACAAGGGTAGGATATCAGTTATCAATCAACCTACATGGACAATCAGGACCTTGAAGTTGGTTTTCTTCCCCATTGTTCACCAGAACCCAGGTTCGTTGTGGATAATCCACCGTTATCGTGCAATTGGTATTTCAATTCGATGTCGTTTACGAGGTTCCTCATCCGTTGGTTCACTAAGTCACTAAGTCTTTGTGTCTATTCCATGGATCGGGTTAGTTATTAAAGATTGGCTTCTTACCCAGCAGTGCACCTGGTAGTAAACGTGCTTTTCACACCGTATAACCTTTATCACAGAGGTTTCTTTGAAGTCTCGTGTTTTCTGCGAGCTCTTACGAGTAATCATTCCTGGTAGAGCATGCGGCTTCTCTTTTTGCCGTCTTATCGGAGATTTCATGCAGTTGCTTGTTTATCTGGTATAGGAAATGACTCGGTAGCGGTGTATCGGTTAGCAACCTCGCTTTGTTGGTGATGAACCTTGGTTCGACTCTTAGATCGCGCGAATTATGAATGGTTTTGTCCCCCTGTTTCGCAGGTGTGATCCTCACGATTAAGCAGTTTTTCGAGCACAAGACGCACGGTGGACTTTCTGCAGAATAATCTCAACGCCCGCTTCGTCTACGCCGAGTAAGCTTACCTTGATATGTGGTGGGAAACGCGATCGCAGTTCGTGAAAACGCTTTTCATCAAGTTTATTTATTTATTTATTATTTTTATTTTAACGAAATCCCTTACCCTCATAATTAAGAAGAATTCGAATTTGTTCACAGTGTAGGCTTCGCTTGGTTTCTTATTTGCACCAATAAAAAAGTACGTCAACGCCGTTGTTGGAAATTTTGAGGAATCAATCCACTGCATCCGCCGGCGTTGTTCGTGGTGAGCTTTCTGCTTTAGAGATTAGTTACTTTTGAGATAAGACATTATAGGCCCGTATGCTTATGGGCGTGTTCGAAACTTATGGCCAAATATAAGATATTACAGTACCAAAAGCCCACCTGAACAACCTACCTGTTCCATGACCAGGTTTTGTCTGCCACTTCTTCACTACACCACTCAGTCTACTAAATTCATCGGCTACCAGCTCCCACACTTGCCCTGGCGTTATTGATGGGTTCTAGTTGGTGTGTTGTGGAATTTAGGCAAAGATTCAAAAGTAATTAAATGAGACTCTTCTGCCACATTGACTCCCCGCTCTGTGTTGGTTGGAGAATTCCGGATCAGGCTACCAACGGAGGCATCAAGCACCGTTTTATTCTCTTCGCTTCGATTTGGATTGATGATTAACGGTTTTTTTCGTTTTGCTACAAAGAACTGTTGTTAGATGGGTTCCTCACATGTACGCCTAAGGACTCAACACGCAAATCGTTTTCCTCCACATAGCTTACACTTCTTGAACGGCTTCAAGAACATGCTTACTAGTGTTTGTGAACATTTAAAAAAAATACGATAATAAAAGTGTTTCTGTTCTACTTCAGTAGTAGTGGAAGTAAGTGTTTTGGCAAAACCAATTCGTTTAATAATAATAATTGTAATAATTTTAGTGGCTTTATTGAGGTCACGAGGACCAAAACTTTCAGCATTAAAAAAGGCAGGATAACAAATATTAGATGCGAAAATTGTCTTGTAATTCCTGTTTAACCTGGTCTGGTGAGACTAAAAATCGGGACAAATAGGGAATGACCGAATTGCGATATGCCGCCGTTCTTGTTGGAATTGAACGGTATTGACGGCGCATTGGTCGAAGAGATTTACATTCGGATAAACTGGAAAAGAGGGGATGGGAGGGGTCATTTAAAATTCGGGCAGCGATTAATGAGCAGTTATTTAAGTGGCGTTCAACGATAATATCTTTGATAGAGAGAATAGGCAGACCGCTAGAAAACGAGATTATTTTAAAAAGTCGATGAAGGGTTAAAAAGTCCGAGCATTTAAGACCGGGGAATATTACTGGGGAACAATATACAATCAGGGGAATTATACAGGCATGGACGAAGGTTTTTATATGGCTCGAGCTCAAACCAAGTCTCCTGAATCGGCGAACAAGGAAGCAAAGACGGCGGCTTTTACCAAAGACAACATCGACATGATCACTCCACGATAACCGACTGTTAAAAATCACCCCGAGATACTTCGATTTTGGGCTCGAAGCGAAGTTATGTAGTGAAGAAATTTCGGGGGTGTGGGCAGCGGCAGCGGCTGTCAGGGAAAATGTGATATGGATGCATTTTGATGCATTCAGCAAAAGATCATTCTTGGAAGACCACTGAAGTACCTCAGTGACTGCCTGCCCAAACTGTTGAGAATCACCTTGCGTCTTGCATGGATGGCACAAAGTCAGGTTAGGGGACCGAAGGCTCGACGTGTAGTAGTTGAACAGGAAAGGAGATAGCACAGCGCCTTGTAGTACACCGCAGTTATTTGGCAAGGAGGTTTAGGATTCATTTCCGACTCTGACATGTTGACGTCGATTGTAAAAATAGTTTTGAAGCCAATTAATCAACCATCCTTCAACGCCATCTTCACCTAGTTGAGACAGGATGCGGGAGCTTGAAATAGTGTTGAAAGCAGAGGAGAATTCCAAGAATACTCCTTTCACGGCTTTCGCTCCGGCATCAAGTGAAGAGTAGAGTGTGTGCGATAACGTAGCCACGGCGTCCAGAGTGCTTCTATTTGATTTATAAGCAAACTGGAAAGGGTCATCGGCAGCTTTACGCGTGTCATCTAATTTAGAGAGGAGGTGCTTCTCAATCACTTTTAACTACACGGATGAGTTTGCAAAAGGTCTGTACTTCACAGGTCCAGCGGAGCCATTGGCCGGTTTCCGAATGGGTGTTATAGCGACGTCTCTCCATTCCAAAGGAAAGGAACATTCCCCTAACGAATGATTTAGAAGCTGGGTCACAATTGGAGAAATCTCGCGGTGACAGATTTTAAGAATCGCTGGGGCGACCCTGTCGGAACCAGCCGCGGTGGAGTTCTTGAGGCCAGCCAAAATTTTGGCGATAGAGGATTCGTGAGCGGGCAGGAAAGCGCTGGGATTAAGAGATCCAACCAGAGGTACCGCGGAATGGTCAGCGAATTTGAAGATAAAGCCATAGTTCTGAGCATCAAGGTCTAGGGCACCACTTGGTAGATGAGGACCTTTCTTTTCCAAAGAAAACTTTCGGTTACATATACATTGGCTTGTATTCTAGCATTTTCTATATTTTGTCAAAGCTTTTTAGACTTGGCCTGTTGGCAATTTTCGCATTTCATTAGTCCTTGGAACCCAACCAATATCATTGTATTCGTCGGTCTTAATGCTTGCAGATATATGGCTATGTCAACCACGATTTACGACAGCAAGCATTTTCTGAGGTTAACGAAGCGAAATGCAAGCTGACGGACTTTGATCAATTTGTCACAATTATTTGCAATATGTTTGGGGCAACAGACCAAACCGCGTTTAATTTTGGTGAATCAGAAAATGTTGTTGCTTTAAGACCAACATGGTAATGAGGCAATAAAGGTAAATAATATTGTTTTATATTGACGCCAAATGGGTAAACGCACGTTATAACACCTATATTAAAGGAAAGCCATTGCAGTCTAACCTTAAAGCCAGTCATCATTTCCGCGACACGAGCATGCATTTACCAAGCAAATACACAACACATCCGTGCTCACACTGGAGCAACAAAAGACCCACAAGCTAGCATGCAGTTCCCCAAGCAACTGTTTATTATCCACAGTGATATTTTATAAGCCCTCGGACAGACATGGCCACAGGCAAGCCCATGGCCGCAATGTGCGTTCAAGATGTCGATGTTCAAAGCAGTCTGCGATTCACATTTATTCACATAGTACGCTGCGCTCATCATCGACAAACAAGCCGAATGTTTCGCTGCTTAATAGGCTCAAAGATGACAGTAATATAGATTTGTATTTATGGCAGTTTGCTCTATCCTCGTGCTCTGCTCGGTCTCGTTGCGCTCTCTACGCCGTCAGCGGCAGCGGACTCATCCCGCGGCAGTTTCACCACCTTCACACGG
>JAPUBX010002446.1:0-17345 GCA_028672205.1 Proteocephalus fallax
CGGTCTTTATTTGTACGACGAACTCATCCGATTCCGCCGTTTCATTCATCTACTTATTTCTACTTTGTCGTCGGTTAGAAAATCATTGATGCCCATCAAGTTATTTATTTGATGGACGAATTATTCACTTGTTAAGAAATTGGTTGTCTGTTCGAAATCGAAGATATTTATTAATGATAGTGTGGGATCAAAGGTTCCGCTGCCCAACTTTTGCTGATATCGTAACACGAAGATTGCGTCCGTTTAAATTAACAAGATAGAATGAAGCACTCGATGGTGTGTTTTTGAAGATGGGGGTGTTTCTGAAAGCTTTGTTTTCGTGCCAACTCAAGATAACTCGCGCATTCAGCATTGCTCACACACGCACACACTGTAGTCATCAATTAGATTTCAACAATCACGTTTAATGACGCCTTCATTCGTGCTGCTGGTTAACGATACCATTTTGAAAGCCAAGCTGACATCGATTTGGTGGAGCATAACAATGCGGCATCATTTTTAATTATGCTCTCCGTAAAGCACCTTTTTTTTAATAATAAAAAAACAGCCACGTTTATTAATACACTAAACGTGATAGAATCGCTGAACTTTTCAGTGCCTTAAATCACTGATTCATAAATGTATTTTGCTAAATGTTTTCTTCCAGCACACTAGTAGACAGTAAAAAGAAGCAATAACCTCGGATGCCCATGTTGTGTAGGTTAGATTTTCTCTTCCCTCGATAGATAAAATATTAGCGATTGGGTCATACTCCGTTTTTATTTTAAAAAACACCACTATAAGATCTGTTTCGATTTACAATTCTAAATCCCGTTTTAAACCAATGTGGACGAAGTGAAATTTGGAAGACTATTACTAGTGATGCTGTGCAATCTCAAAGGCTTGCTTAGAACGGCTTTAGATAATGTTTAAAAAATGCATTTAATGAAATGAATTTTCAACTTTTAGATCTAGATGCTTCGCAATCCAAGCAGATGAAAAGAAAATTATGATGTGCCGTACAGCTTACTGTTAGCTCATTTATTGACCTCATGGCGTATTAAGGAATGAAACATTAGGGTTCACGTTTCCCTTTTCAGCGGAATATAAAACAAATTTGAGGACATTATTGACAATAAATTGATTCCGTGTGCCGTTATTAGTTGAGGTGAAATTTGAGTTTTAGGGATTGCGTCTTTTTTTAATTGGCAAACGCTTGTACTTAAAGGTATTGGCATTTTTCTGGTTTAACCGGGAAACTATTTCATTAATTAAGCCACGACGATAATTTAGATACGCATTTGTTTAAAAACAATCTCATATGACAGACTTAACACATCTTTAGCTGCATTTCCATAAATTAATTATGAAAAGAGCCAGTGAAAAGACTTTTTCCGCAGATTCTCTTAACCACCTAAACCGCTTTTTAAACTCGTATTTTACGAAGCCAGCGAGTTTAATCGACGTCAGGCGATTCAGTTATTGGGAGGAAGATTGCGTTAAATATCTCTGCAGCAGAAAATTGTCAAATGGGCATTTCTACGAATTAATTAACGAAATTTCACATCGAACAGAATTGACGGCCGAATTCGCGTTTAAATCGAATTAACAACGTTTGCCACCTGCTAATTACGACGCGATTGATTTCATCCGATGCACTCGAAACCGATCGATAATTTTGCCAGTTGCGAATTAAATACGGCGTAAAATTTGTGCACTCAACGCACCCAACAATCGGTTGAATCGTAAAACTACGCCAGATGGTCTAAATGGTCAAATAAACGGTCGGAAAGGACAATTTATTTGTCTTTTTCTTGTCTTGTTTATTTAAACAAAGCCGCTTTACGTAGAAATAATTTCATGAATGTTTGCTACGTTGCTCGTGCATTTGAGAATCCGTCAAAAGCAGTTCAGTAGCTATGATAACGGAATGATTTCTGTATATTTACAGTTTTCGTTAAAAATGATATAAAAATCGAGCTTGAATATGCCAATTGACCTTATCAAAGACACCGATTCAATCCGAATACCCCGTATACACTTTCGAAGGCTATTGTTTTGTTTGAAGCTTTTAAAGTAAAGCAGGAAAGACGTTTGAGAAACACAATAAGTAAAACTTCTTCTAAGCAGACTGATCACCAGAACAGGTGATGCAGGAAATAAAAGACAATTTTCATATCTAATACTTGTTAAACTGGCTTGTTTTATTCTGTAAAATTTGGCCCTCGTTACCTCAACAAAGCCAGTACAATTATTAATTATTATCGCGTCTTTTTTCAAACATAAAACTCCCATCATTCTATTTTATCTACGAGAATTTATCAGTTGTGTTGCTTAACTGAATTTAGCGTTAATTTGTCTGCCTGACTCATACAAAGCAACCATTCGCGTAGCTGATTGGTTACGAAGACGTGAACGCGCGCACTTGAACGCTGCGCATGCACGACTCCACCCCCAAAAAACGCTGTTTAATGCATCCAATTTTGTAGGTCTCAACATTCAACGACTAAACGACTTCAAATGGCTCTTGCAAAAACTATCCTCGACAACCTCAACGAACAAAGAAACAGCGGACGCCACTGCGACCTCAAGATCGAGGTGAGCCAATGAGTGCACAGTATAACCTCTAATCTCCCCAAAATAATATCGTTATGTTTAAACTAAAAACATATGTGTGGTCTTAGGAGAGTGTTTTCCAAGTTGGTTTTTAAGTCACGACCGACAATTTGTTATCTCGACAAAGGTCACCCTGAGAGGCATACATGCCATAATTTGAATTGGAGAGTCAAATGGGGGTGCTTCTTGCAGCTTTCGTCAAACCGTCGGTTGGGAAGTCCTTAATGATGAAGCCGATAATCATTTTTTTCCGTGATAACATTGAGACTTTTGGGAGGATCCGATTGGAGTAAATAAGCCAATTTAAAACTAATACAAACTTTGTGAAATCGAAGAATGTCTTGCTCAAACACTTACTAGTACTCCTATAACATTTGTCTACACCCACCTACATCAATTGCATTTTAATCGTACTGCCAACATTATGCCCTGACATTTAATCGTGATATCGGGGACCGACCTATTCCATGTGATACCGAATATTTCAGAAGACTAAAATAATGCGGTATAGTGTGTCGAATTGAAGCTTTGATTTGTTAAAGAGAATTGTCGAATGTTTTCAGTTGATTTATTTAATTTAAACCCCATCAAAGTAACAGTTTCACATTATTCCAATGAATTTGTCATAAACAGCGTTTTGATAATGATAAGGAAATGAAATGCTTCTACTTCTTTCTCATCACTCTTGTCCTTCCATTCCTCCCAAATGTTGTCTTCTCCCCTTCTCCTCAATCTTATTTCTTTCTCTTCGTATCCTTCAATCTCAAGCTGCTCAGTTTCCTCAACGTCTTCCTCAATACTCCATTTCTTCATCGCAATATCCTCCTCCTCATCTTTTTGTTATTGCACTATTCTTTCCTTCTTCTACCAATCCACATTCTCTAGTTCCGTCTAATTATTTTTCTAATCATCGAGTTTCTCTTTATCTTCGGCTCAAATTTAACGCCTTTCGACTGGTAAAGACATTTTGGTTTAGGTCGTAAAGTATACTCGTATTCATAGACACTACTTTTTTTATATCTACGATGGAGAAGGATTCTAAGTTCCCCTAGCAAAATCTGGGTATCGTTTTCACACAAAGATTACGTCCCTCTACAAACGTAATGGGTTAAAAACACTCCAGGAAACATGATGATCAATGCAATCTGAGAGAGCGTTGTTTATGGAGTGTTGTCAAAGATGGGTTTCGCTGGAAACAGCTTATGCTCTAGGAGAAAAGGGTCTTTTCAATTATAGTGCGTGTGCTTTTTGAGAGTATCCGCTCCAATTGATTTAATCTTTAGCCAGATCGACGATCATCTTATGATCCTGTCTGACATTAGTTTGCTAAAATATATGCAGGGGTCTTACTGAATAGCCTTCTTTGACAACAAGTGTTAACTCGCGCGTCAAGCATTGTTCTTCGCGCACACACGATAATCATCAACCAGATTTTAACAAGCACGTCTAAATAACGCCTTCATTTAAGCTGCTTGTAAACGACACCATTTTGAAAGCCAAGCTAACATCGATTAGGTGGAGCCTTACAATAACGTTATCACATTGAATCATGCTTTCCGTGAACCACCCAGTTTTGACTAAAAACCGACAGCCAAGCGTGAGAGAATCGCAGATCGAAGCAATACGCCTAATTTTAGTGGCCTCCAGAACTGATTGCAGAATGGAAATTGTAAAAAGAAGCGATAAATTCTGTTAGCAGTGTTGCCAAGCTTGGATTTTCTACACCCTAACCCCGCTCATTATATTAACTACCAGTAATTGTGGCATTAGACGTCGTAAAGTGTTTAAATTAAATTACACCTGGTAGCCTATTACTAGCATGTCTGTGCAATCTCCCGACTGCATGAGCTATTGAACTCCATGACGCATTAACTACACCCACATTTCATTTCGTCGTGGTGCAACAATCACGCAATGACCTTGAAACTGGGTGTGATGGAACCCACAACGCCTTCAGACCATTGCAGATAAGAAGCAATACGGTTTAATTATGTTAACTAAAGCATTCAAACAAAGGGAATTGTCCGAAAATTCCCTTTTAAAGAAGCACGATACGAATTTACCCATCACCAAAGATAGTTATTTTTTAACCTCGATTAATTCATTCTAATCTTACAAGTCTTTGTTTAAAATAAGGAAATGTTTTTGGTTTAACCGGGAAACTATTTAATCAATTAAGCCACGATGATAATTTGTATACGCATTTGTTTTAATACAATCTCATCTGACAGACTTAACACATCTTTAGCTGCATTTCCATGAATTAATTGTGAAAACAGCCAGTGAAACGACTTTTTCCGCAGATTCTCTTAACCACCTAAACCGCTTTTTAAACTCGTATGTTACGAAGCCAGCGAGTTAAATCGACGTCAGGCGATTCAGCAATTTGGAGGAAGATTGCGTTAAATATCTCTGCAGCAGAAAATTGTAAAATGGGCATTTCTACGAATTAATTAACGAAATGCCACATCAAACGGAATTGACGGTCTAATTCGCGTTTTAATCGAATTAACAACGTTTGCCACCTGCTAATTACGACGCGATTGATTTCATCCGATGCACTCGAAACCGATCGATAATTGTGGCACTTGCGAATCTAAAGTTGCGTGACATTTGCGCACTCAACGCCCCCAACAATCGGTTCATTGGTGGTCGAAACGAGCCAATGGGCGAACGCCTAAATCTCTCTCATCTCCCATAGGTCGATGGAGGCCGCACGGTAAACGCGCATCGCGGGGTTTTGGCCACGCGATTCGCGCTTCTCGGCGAACAAATCCAGCGGCATTCGGTCAGAGACGGCGGACACCTCCGGTTGTCCATGAAGCGCTTCCCGAAGAGGTAGTCTTCACGTTTCTCTGTTGACTCATTGTTGCATCTCCATAGGATCGTTGACCTCGTCCTAGACTACGCCTACACGGGAAAGGTCAAGGTTGCCGAAGAAACAGTCGAAAGGCTTTTCCTGTTCGCCTTTATGCTCGACTGTGGCGATCTTCAGCGTTTGTGTGTCGATTTTATGGCCCCAAGGTGAGGGGATTCCTGTCGATTGTTGATCGCTCTCTTTAGAATGGACGAACCGGAGAAGCGATCGATGCGTTTGGACATTGCCCGAGCGACGAAGAGCAAAGGCATTTACTCTGTTCTGTGGGGCAGTCTTTCGAACAACGATTTCCTCCTTGAACAATTCGACTTGGACGAGGTTGTAAGTTTCCTCCAGGCGTCCACTGCGAAGGCAGACGAACTGTTTCGTCTCATCTGTGCATGGGGGGAGGACAAGAAGAAATACTTGAAGAGGAATGGGGGACTGCTTGCCGCTTTCACGCGTCTCATTGGCTGCATCGAAGTGGCCGATTTGTCCCAAGAGGCTGTCGATGAGTTTAAAGGTGGATTCTCACCTTTTAGAGTCAATCCGGATTGCGGGTGAGTCCTCAGCGGTCCCAATTGGTTGATTTGGCATCTGGACGCGCGACATCTTCTTGCCTTTCAGAAAATACTTTTTGGACGTCACAAAGCCGAAGAAACGCCTTCTCGTCTACGGCCGGGCGAAAGGCGGCGACGGCAAAACCGATTGTCTCATGACTTTGCCGCAGTTCGAGCGAGACGGGCAAATGGACGTTCGTTTCCCGCGTCTCTGGTTTCGCAGTGTTGCCAGTCTCAACGGTGAGTCGTCGTCTGTCGCGACCTTTTCGTTTTGTCTCTCTCAAGCAAGAAAGGTCACATCGCCGTGCTTTTGGTCTTTCAGGCAACGTCTATTGCATTGGTGGAGAATCGCCCGGCCAATTCGGATGTCGTTGCCGACAGTCACGGTGATCGATGGCCGGACGGGACGCGTCACGCAGGCGCCACCACTCGAGACCCCTCGCCGTTCGGCAGCTGTTGCCGCGTCTGTCAACGAACTGTTTGTTTGTGGCGGATACGGGAGGAAGCGGGGTTGGTTGTCTGTCGAGCTGCGAGCGCTGGGTGGAAGGAAGGTGAGTTGTTTGTGGCCGTCGCGTTGTTGTTGTTGTTGTTGTCCGCCTGTTCGTTCTCAGTCACCGTCTTCTTCATTTTCTTCTCTTTTGCCCACAGTCCATCCTGGCGACCGCTGACGCCACTCAAGACAGCACGCTGCCAGTCAGCCGCGATTGTCTTGTCTGGAGACGACGGCGGCGCCTTTCTGCCCAACGCACCGCATCTCCTCTTGACTGGGGGGTACGGTGGCAGCGGTGACCTGTCCGACGTCTCGCTGCTGAGTCTTGGGGGGGACGGAGATGCGCCACGGTGGGTTGACTTGGCGCCGATGAACCACGCGCGCTGCAACCACGGAATCGCTCTCTTCGCTGGGCGCATTCTCGTTGTGGCCGGTTAGGGCTGCGACTCTGTGGAGATGCTGACGCCGCCGCGCGCAGTCGGTGACCCCGGCCAGTGGACTGACCTCAACCCAATCGGTGGTTTGGCTTCCTCAACCCTCTAGTTAGTTCGTCTCGCAGTCCATCAGAATCGTCTGCTCGCTTTCGGTATGTCCAAGTCGTTGTGATGGAATTTATTGCTATTTTTATCATCTTAAAGACTCAATTCCTTCTTATTCACATTAAAGAATGTCGTCGTGGCGGTGGCAACTCACAAATTGAGGAATTCGTCGCCGACTCAACCGGCCAAAGAGGCCACGAGGAGGTGAGATTTTTTCATGTTTCATTCGCATTTCATGCACTTCCATGTTGTTGGACAACTGACGCATTGCGCGTTGAAACCGTGGAAACCGCGGTGATTGTTACTGACTGCGTCTTTCTGCTTAAATTTGTCAACACGTCAAAGATTCTCCCTTAATTCTTCCTTTTTTGTGCTTCGTTGCAGGTTGATTTGACGCGGTTCAAGTGGCGCCGCATTGCCGGTTGTCCGGAGGCTCTCGAGGACATTCGAAGGCGTCGTCGTCGTTGACATTAGCGGAACCCCTAAATAACCCCGCATGATTTATTTAATCGAATGTATTGCTAAAACACATTCACTGTAAATTAATTCTTTTCTTCGGAATAAAATCTGTTTTAAAGTCTTTTTGCTGTGATTTACGGATTTTTATGTCGCTTTAAAAGGAACATAAGGTTGGCCACATTAGTGACTGTATGGGGATTTAAAACTAATTGGGCTGCCACAAAGGTCTGCGTAAGAAGGGGGAATACGTCAATAGAATAGGAAACAAACAATGGCTACATTTGATGAATATTATTCGTTATGGACGGGTGGGAATGTGACTATTGTAATTCGATGAATAAACGCATGCTACTGAATAATAAAAGTAAACGCATTTTCAGACAATTTGCCAAACAATTTTATTATCTAATACTTGTTATTATTGACTTCCGGTGGCACTGCAGGGGACGCCGAAACCTGTACACTACTGATAATACTACTTATATTCCCATGAGTAGTCTTCGTGGTGTACTACTTCCACCTCCTCCTCTACCTGCAAATCACTCTCCTTTCCCTGTACCACGTGAACTCAGTTATACTGCGGATTCCCACACTGACGATTAACTATATTTAGCACATTTGTTTGCCACATGCCGAATCAGGGAAGAAAGACGTATTATACTCGCGCTAAAGACGCGCACCACCACCGGACAACCCCAAGGCAACGGCCAAGTTGAAAGGACCAATAAGACACTCCTCGACTTTCTTAAGAGTTTCGTCAGTAACAACCACCCCCACGATTAGGACTGTAACCTAGGTCGCAGCCTTTTAGCATACCGGTCCACCATTCATTTATCAACCGGATACTCATCGCTACTGGTGGCCAAGTATCCGAAATGCCGTGAACACGTTCTGCAGTGCCTGTATTCCGTGTGCCAGTTTCGAAGGTCCAAACGCCACCCCATTGATCCGCTCAAATCAATGTTTTTCGGATCCTCCGGAGAACGCATCGGCATCGACATCGAAGGCCCTCTTCCGCTGACAGAACGTGGCAACCGGTACATCCTCGTTATGGTGGACAACAGTCCTCCTCATCTCCGGGTTGGACTACAGGGGGTGCCGACACCTCTACACTACTGCTAATACTACTTATATTCCCATGAGTAATCTTCGTGGTTTACGTCTGTCACCTCCTCCTCCTCTTCTGCGGTGGCAGTGTAGGGTACGCCGACACCTGTAAATTACTGATAATACTACTTATATGCCCATAAGTAGTCTTCGTGGTTGACTACCTCATCGAACGGGTCTTGCAACCCAAATTGTACGTCATCCGTGCATCTGAACATCCCAATGCCCCTTTTTGTGACGGTCCACCCCAATAACTTAACCCCTTTCAGAGGAAAACGAGCTACAGCGGATACCAACACTACCCTATTCGTGCCGGAATCCGACCTTTCCCCGGTCGATCATGAGAAGATCGTCCCTACTACGAGCACCGAGGACAGTGCTCACTTTGGAGGGGGTAATGTAAAACCCCTTGTTGTACTGTTATACTTTACCTTTCAGAACAGCCGCGGGCTTGCCCATTAACTTCCGTCCGTAACCCACGCCTGGCGCCATCACATAGTGTCCGTGAAGCTGACCTTCGTCCAGAAACCGTTCCTGCAAATCACTCACCTTTCTCTGCACCACGTGAACGCAGTTACAATTCGGATTTCCATACTGACGATTAATTATTCCCACTTTGTTATACACTTTGATAAGCCTTTAGTTTCGATACTTTATTAAAGCACATAAACCTCTTCTACCTGCCTTTGTTTTTCCACATGTCGAATCAGGGAAGAAAGACGTATACTACTCGAGCTAAAGACTCCCTTCTGTCTAGCTGAAGTTCTCCAGACGAGAAGGGCTCTTCACCTACTATTTTATGTGTTGAATTGCTACAGTGTTGTTTGGGCTATATTTTAGATACAGGCGCATTGCATTTATATGTGCTTGCCTGGTAAATTTTACGAATTCTAAATTCGTTACCTATCCGTGTGTGTACAATATTTATTCTAACGACGAGCATTTACATCCTGTTTCGACAAGACCACATCTCGTCTTTTCTGTGAAATTGTGTTGTAGTTCGTGTTCCTACATTGGCGCGCGTTTTGAATAAGGCATTTTAATAGCCACCATTCAGGGTGATAAGGAGGTCGTCCTTGTGTGGGGGACTCTTTACATGTAACAGAGTTTTAGTATTTGCGGTGCATTCATATTTGCCCCTTGATTGTTGTAAGTTGTTTTCAGGTTTTCCGTCGCCGCGTGTCGAGTGTCTGCCTTTGGTTTTATTAATTTTGTAAAAAGGTCCAAAATGGTTTTAATGTACAATTGGTTTTCGTCATAGTTTCTGTTTCGTTCTACAAGGTCGTTGGGCTAGCGTGGTTTCAGTGGGCATAAGGGGATCTTCGCGACTCGCATAGCGGTAACATTGCACCTTGACATTCGTTGACCAATTTGGAATTTGTCTTAAGGGAATCCGGGCAAAGAGTTCGCGAACAGCGTCAAGCGTTCTTGCGGAATCGTAGTGTCCGTTCTGGTCGTGCATGATTCCTAGTATCGCCTTTCGAACAGTCGGAAGTACGTAAATCTGCTCTTGCGGCTAGTCCTTGAGCATGCATAGACTGTAAAACAAATGTCCTCGCTTCTGGAAGTTATGGCTCTTGTAATTTCTTAGCGGATTCGCTCTGTAACCGGCCGGTGAGCCCTGAGGCAACAGGGTTCAGCCGGCAAAGTTGGTTACTGCGTCTTTTTTCTAAAGGGTCCTAGGGTCTGTTTTACCGCGTCATCCCTTTGCGTCTTGTATTCGTCAAACATCCTGAATGGCGCGTCGCGACTACGTTCAACTTTTCGCTTGGTGTTGCAGCAGAAAATAGTGGCGCTGAAGGGTCATCCGCAACCCTGCTATCAATTTGTGGATGTCGTTTGATCTGTGAGGTTAACATGCGGGTTGTTGTCCGTGACCGTAAACCTTGTCCTGTTTACGTAGTCTTCGAACGTTTTCAGACCCATGCGAGTCGAGCGCTCGCTCTGTATTTGAAGTTGTTTTGCTCGGCCGATCTCAATGTTCGTGAAGCGAAGCGAATCGCAACGTGAGCTCGATTTTTCTCATGCTCGAGCACGGCCCCAAGAGCTTTATTGGATGCATGAGGCCGGTTTGCAAACTCTAGTTCGAAATCAAGGAGGGCGATAATAGGGGGGGGATTTATTGGCGATTTGCTTGAGCATTTCCAAGCTTCTTGTTGCTTTTTCTTCCTAACGAACAAAGCTTTCTTAAAGACCATTCGGTTTAAATGTTAGACCTTCTTCGGCGGACCTATAGATGGACTCGAAGTAGGATGTTACGAAACCAAAGAATCGCCGGATGTCTCGTAAGTTCGTCGGTACACCGTATTTACGTACGACGGCTGCTGATTCGGGAATAGCTTTACCCCTTCCAAAGAGATAGTTAACACATGTTCACGGTTGTTTAGGCTTCATGGAATGTTGAGGGTTGTATTCAAAATGTCCTCCTGCAGTATCTAGAGTGTATTCAGGAGGTGCCGTACGTCATATTTGCGTGTCCTTGAGAATACGATTATGTCGTCCATGTACACTGACGCAAAATTCAGCCCCTTCAATAGCGTCCACGCGCATTTACGAACACATATGTTAACGAGAGTATGAGAAGTGCTTTTGTGAATGACAACTGATAAGAAATACAAGTTATTTTCTGAATAAATATCCTTTACGTGTTATAGAAATATTAGACATTGATTTGTCCCACATATATGAAGGGATCGGTTTCATTGCCATTCTAAGAACCGTTAGACATTGCAATTTCATGTTATTCCCATTTTTTTCAAATTTTCGTTTCTCCAGAACAAGTGAAGCAGGAAGTTTGTGGACGCATTGTGATATTTAGCTTGCCGGTTTTATGTCTTTACCGTTTTTGCCCTCGTTAACAGAATGGACCTTATAAAATTATTATTACTTTTCGGACACTATATATGTCCTGTCTAGACAACTGTAGTCGATAAAGACGCCAGTCATTGTGAGTTGCGCTTTGCAAGAAATTGACAATTGAAGACGACCGTGTGACTAAATGTGAGACCAAAAATAAAACGAATCACACTTGCTTTCGACTGCTTTAAAAATTGCATATCATCACTTGGGGCACAGTGGGGGCATCCAGAGATTGTTTGTGTAAGCAATTAGTGGACAGACCAAGAGACGATAAATACCGCCAGAAAATGGATTACCCCTAAGCAACATGTTCTACAACAGTGGTTACTCACATGAGCGCAAAAATCCAAGTAAATATTCAAAAAAAATGGCGCTCACCTGCTAATTTTTGGGAATCATCGGTAAAGAGCCAGGGTCATGGCTTTCATTCTGACATTGCCATTTACTCGCTACTGAACGCTAGGATCGTCTCCTCGGGCAAGAGGTCCCGTAGCTTTTGCCAGTCTAGCAAAAGTAAAAATGAATCAAAAGAAATTGTGAGTTGCGCGCAGTCAATAAGATTTGCCTGACGAATGATGAAAACAGTGGGCAGCTGGCGGTCACAGCGCACGACGTCAAATTTCAACGACACCGGGTGTTCCTAGACGCTTATCTAAGCTTGCTTTCAAAGTTCCTTAGCTTCGGTGATAGGACGACCACCATGTTTTCTACAAGGCATGATAACCGTAGCATAACCGTTCTAGCAGACGGTTCGGCTCAGATTTGATTCTTATTATCAAACAATGCATTACCCTTAGAAAACCAAACATCATGACGACGTTTGAAACCGGTCACTATCGAAAAAAAACAATAATGACCCTTACTACACGAAATTTACTGCGCGTGGTTAGAATAAATTTCGTATTTTCCCATGACTACAAACGCAAAAGGACTGACGGCAAATCATCGTTGATAATACAACACAAAAGTATCTTTTCTAGGTGCTTATTAAACAGAAATTTATATTGTCAATGAATAATTTCACAAACCTTATACATACAATCGGCCTTTTTGGTGCGGGGCCTTCTGACGACCACCACCTTTAAAAAACAAATATTTTGCTTTATAATGGAAAATTAATCTTTCAAAACATCTTCCTGGATCTATTTGAGTTCCTTCTTAACTGCAAATCGCTGTCTTAAAAGTAATTTTATTTTAAAAAAGCACTGATTAATCAATATGTTTCTCGCATTCATAATGCGGCTTTTATCGACTTACCACATAAAAACAGCGGTTTTGTGCCTATAACAACTACACTCCTGCAACCACATCTCACTCAGGCTAAGCTTAAGCAACGAGCTGGTTGGCTAAGTGCTGTTCGCCGTCGCTATTTCGCAAATACATCACTTCTAGCTATTGCGTCCTTTGATGTGCGTTCAGTTTTTTAGAAAGTGGACGATTTTTACTTTCAACTGCTCTGTTTAAACCTGTTATCGTGGTCTGTCTACAAGAAACCTTTCATCGGGATCAACGTTGTCCCAAACCTTAGAAGATTCGTATCTGCTCTTACTGCCTCCAGAACCAGTGCAATTTAAAAGATGCCGTTGACACAGCCGATGATACGCATCGTCTCTCTCTTGAGTGCCTATTTTTTGCCGGCGACCAAAAAGAATCAGTTTTAAGAAATAATAGTAAGCAAATAAAGTTTGGTTTCAATTGTCGTTCAGTTGTGTTTTACGTCTCGGCAATGCAGCTTACCTTTTCTTTACTTACCTGTTAATTTTTGATGGAATCAATTCACCGGAGTCTCCTTTTTTGACGACAACCCCAGTAGAGCCTGGAAACAAGGGTAGGATATCAGTTATCAATCAACCTACATGGACAATCAGGACCTTGAAGTTGGTTTTCTTCCCCATTGTTCACCAGAACCCAGGTTCGTTGTGGATAATCCACCGTTATCGTGCAATTGGTATTTCAATTCGATGTCGTTTACGAGGTTCCTCATCCGTTGGTTCACTAAGTCACTAAGTCTTTGTGTCTATTCCATGGATCGGGTTAGTTATTAAAGATTGGCTTCTTACCCAGCAGTGCACCTGGTAGTAAACGTGCTTTTCACACCGTATAACCTTTATCACAGAGGTTTCTTTGAAGTCTCGTGTTTTCTGCGAGCTCTTACGAGTAATCATTCCTGGTAGAGCATGCGGCTTCTCTTTTTGCCGTCTTATCGGAGATTTCATGCAGTTGCTTGTTTATCTGGTATAGGAAATGACTCGGTAGCGGTGTATCGGTTAGCAACCTCGCTTTGTTGGTGATGAACCTTGGTTCGACTCTTAGATCGCGCGAATTATGAATGGTTTTGTCCCCCTGTTTCGCAGGTGTGATCCTCACGATTAAGCAGTTTTTCGAGCACAAGACGCACGGTGGACTTTCTGCAGAATAATCTCAACGCCCGCTTCGTCTACGCCGAGTAAGCTTACCTTGATATGTGGTGGGAAACGCGATCGCAGTTCGTGAAAACGCTTTTCATCAAGTTTATTTATTTATTTATTATTTTTATTTTAACGAAATCCCTTACCCTCATAATTAAGAAGAATTCGAATTTGTTCACAGTGTAGGCTTCGCTTGGTTTCTTATTTGCACCAATAAAAAAGTACGTCAACGCCGTTGTTGGAAATTTTGAGGAATCAATCCACTGCATCCGCCGGCGTTGTTCGTGGTGAGCTTTCTGCTTTAGAGATTAGTTACTTTTGAGATAAGACATTATAGGCCCGTATGCTTATGGGCGTGTTCGAAACTTATGGCCAAATATAAGATATTACAGTACCAAAAGCCCACCTGAACAACCTACCTGTTCCATGACCAGGTTTTGTCTGCCACTTCTTCACTACACCACTCAGTCTACTAAATTCATCGGCTACCAGCTCCCACACTTGCCCTGGCGTTATTGATGGGTTCTAGTTGGTGTGTTGTGGAATTTAGGCAAAGATTCAAAAGTAATTAAATGAGACTCTTCTGCCACATTGACTCCCCGCTCTGTGTTGGTTGGAGAATTCCGGATCAGGCTACCAACGGAGGCATCAAGCACCGTTTTATTCTCTTCGCTTCGATTTGGATTGATGATTAACGGTTTTTTTCGTTTTGCTACAAAGAACTGTTGTTAGATGGGTTCCTCACATGTACGCCTAAGGACTCAACACGCAAATCGTTTTCCTCCACATAGCTTACACTTCTTGAACGGCTTCAAGAACATGCTTACTAGTGTTTGTGAACATTTAAAAAAAAACGATAATAAAAGTGTTTCTGTTCTACTTCAGTAGTAGTGGAAGTAAGTGTTTTGGCAAAACCAATTCGTTTAATAATAATAATTGTAATAATTTTAGTGGCTTTATTGAGGTCACGAGGACCAAAACTTTCAGCATTAAAAAAGGCAGGATAACAAATATTAGATGCGAAAATTGTCTTGTAGTTCCTGTTTAACCTGGTCTGGTGAGACTAAAAATCGGGACAAATAGGGAATGACCGAATTGCGATATGCCGCCGTTCTTGTTGGAATTGAACGGTATGGACGGCGCATTGGTCGAAGAGATTTACATTCGGATAAACTGGAATAGAGGGGATGGGAGGGGTCATTTAAAATTCGGGCAGCGATTAATGAGCAGTTATTTAAGTGGCGTTCAACGATGATTTCTTTGATAGAGAGAATAGGCAGACCGCTAGAAAACGAGATTATTTTAAAAAGTCGATGAAGGGTTAAAAAGTCCGAGCATTTAAGACCGGGGAATATTACTGGGGAACAATATACAATCAGGGGAATTATACAGGCATGGACGAAGGTTTTTATATGGCTCGAGCTCAAACCAAGTCTCCTGAATCGGCGAACAAGGAAGCAAAGACGGCGGCTTTTACCAAAGACAACATCGACATGATCACTCCACGATAACCGACTGTTAAAAATCACCCCGAGATACTTCGATTTTGGGCTCGAAGCGAAGTTATGTAGTGAAGAAATTTCGGGGGTGTGGGCAGCGGCAGCGGCTGTCAGGGAAAATGTGATATGGATGCATTTTGATGCATTCAGCAAAAGATCATTCTTGGAAGACCACTCGAGTACCTCAGTGACTGCCTGCCCGAGCTGTTGAGAATCACCTTGCGTCTTGCATGGATGGCACAAAGTCAGGTCATCCGCGTATTTTATTAGTGTCGCGTCGTTAGGGAACCGAAGGCTCGACGTGTAGTAGTTGAACAGGAAAGGAGATAGCACAGCGCCTTGTAGTACACCGCAGTTATTTGGCAAGGAGGTTGAGGATTCATTTCCGACTCTGACATGTTGACGTCGATTGTAAAAATAGTTTTGAAGCCAATTAATCAACCATCCTTCAACGCCATCTTCACCTAGTTGAGACAGGATGCGGGAGCTTGAAATAGTGTTGAAAGCAGAGGAGAATTCCAAGAATACTCCTTTCACGGCTTTCGCTCCGGCATCAAGTGAAGAGTAGAGTGTGTGCGATAACGTAGCCACGGCGTCCAGAGTGCTTCTATTTGATTTATAAGCAAACTGGAAAGGGTCATCGGCAGCTTTAAGCGTGTCATCTAATTTAGAGAGGAGGTGCTTCTCAATCACTTTTAACTACACGGATGAGTTTGCAATAGGTCTGTACTTCACAGGTCCAGCGGAGCCATTGGCCGGTTTCCGAATGGGTGTTATAGCGACGTCTCTCCATTCCGAAGGAAAGGAACATTCCCCTAACGAATGATTTACAAGCTGGGTCACAATTGGAGAAATCTCGCGGTGACAGATTTTAAGAATCGCTGGGGCGACCCTGTCGGAACCAGCCGCGGTGGAGTTCTTGAGGCCAGCCAAAATTTTGGCGATAGAGGATTCGTGAGCGGGCAGGAAAGCGCTGGGATTAAGAGATCCAACCAGAGGTACCGCGGAATGGTCAGCGAATTTGAAGATAAAGCCATAGTTCTGAGCATCAAGGTCTAGGGCACCACTTGGTAGATGAGGACCTTTCTTTTCCAAAGAAAACTTTCGGTTACATATACATTGGCTTGTATTCTAGCATTTTCTATATTTTGTCAAAGCTTTTTAGACTTGGCCTGTTGGCAATTTTCGCATTTCATTAGTCCTTGGAACCCAACCAATATCATTGTATTCGTCGGTCTTAATGCTTGCAGATATATGGCTATGTCAACCACGATTTACGACAGCAAGCATTTTCTGAGGTTAACGAAGCGAAATGCAAGCTGACGGACTTTGATCAATTTGTCACAATTATTTGCAATATGTTTGGGGCAACAGACCAAACCGCGTTTAATTTTGGTGAATCAGAAAATGTTGTTGCTTTAAGACCAACATGGTAATGAGGCAATAAAGGTAAATAATATTGTTTTATATTGACGCCAAATGGGTAAACGCACGTTATAACACCTATATTAAAGGAAAGCCATTGCAGTCTAACCTTAAAGCCAGTCATCATTTCCGCGACACGAGCATGCATTTACCAAGCAAATACACAACACATCCGTGCTCACACTGGAGCAACAAAAGACCCACAAGCTAGCATGCAGTTCCCCAAGCAACTGTTTATTATCCACAGTGATATTTTATAAGCCCTCGGACAGACATGGCCACAGGCAAGCCCATGGCCGCAATGTGCGTTCAAGATGTCGATGTTCAAAGCAGTCTGCGATTCACATTTATTCACATAGTACGCTGCGCTCATCATCGACAAACAAGCCGAATGTTTCGCTGCTTAATAGGCTCAAAGATGACAGTAATATAGATTTGTATTTATGGCAGTTTGCTCTATCCTCGTGCTCTGCTCGGTCTCGTTGCGCTCTCTACGCCGTCAGCGGCAGCGGACTCATCCCGCGGCAGTTTCACCACCTTCACACGG
>JAPUBX010002449.1:0-20340 GCA_028672205.1 Proteocephalus fallax
TGACACTAGTAGTGGTAGGTGGTGTTTTTGCAGTTTAAGAAGTAGTAGGTGTGGAAGTCGAAGATTTAGTTGTTTTCAATTAATACTTTGGCCAATGACCAGAGTTGACCTTGTTGCAGGTGGTTCTGGTGAGAAGGTTCCCCAGTTGATGTGACCTTGGAGAACTGCATGAACTTGGAGCTTCTGATCGCGCAGCCTCTTTCACAGCGCACTGTAGCCAACCGAATCCGTCTCCTCATTCTTTTTCTACTGCTCCTCCTCGTCAACTTCCGCCCTCCGTATCAAAAGCTCAAGACACAACAGATCCTCCTTGGGGGACGGAAAATTCTGAAGGTGGGTTGGTTTGTTTGCAACTAATTATTCTGCTGCCGCAACTTCTTCTTTGGTGTGGCTCTCTGATGCTCTTACTGCTAATACTCTTTATGCCCCACAGTAATGGGTTAGTAGGATTCCACGGGGAGATTGATTTTCGGGCTTTTCGCGTAATCATAGCGGGAAGTCGGGAAGCCTTGTTGACAGCCATGGGTAACTAGCACCAACCTGCCTGTCAAGCAGTTAACTACTACCATTTTATGCAGGGACGGTGCGAGTTGAGTGTCAAGTTGAGACCTCTGTCCGGGAGATACCCTGAAGTGTGACAGACGTCCCCGACACCAAGAGCTCCAATTGAAATGCCAGCAACACCGCCAGCGGTCACCCTTGCGTGCACGAACGCGGCCTAGCGTAGACAAAGTACACAGTTGGTGGGGATAAAACGTAGACCACAGGAGACAGTAGGAGATGTGGTTCTTTCCGAGGTTAAATGTGATGAAGGTGCCATCAAGCAAAATGTTTAGATGGATCAAACATACGAATCGTCTACTTATAACAACAAAGTAGTCAAATTATTCCACACTGTTATATTTCTCTCAGGTTCACGGTAGTTCCGCCACCCGACCACGTCATCCAATCGCTGCGTGATGCTGAACAATGAGTACTCGGCGGAATAAGTGACAAAGAGGACTCCTTTAGCTCCGCAGATGAACAGGGAGCCTAGACACTAACAGATACGTCAAGAAATGCCGCAGAAGTCAGGCTACAGCTATACGAGGCGAGAAGATACCCATTTGAACCCTCGAACCACGAGAGCCCAACGATTTCGTGGAATGGGACATCACGGGACCGATAACGGACCCCGACGGCACCAAATAGTACATCGTCACGGTGCTGGACCTCTTTACAAAATTGGTCGTGTCCAAGACCTCCACCACCCCGTATACTGCGAAACGATTGGTTCTTTCGGTACGGAGCCCCTAAAACAACTGCACAACGATTAAGTAGCCAATTTGAATGCGCCGCAGGTACAAGATGTCTGCCACCGTTTCGAAGTTCTCTACACATACATGTATTCCATATCACCATTAAGAACCGAATAAAGAGGATCTGCGAAGACGGATCGGAGAACTGGCAAGAAAGGCTAGCAAAAGCACCCTGGGCCAACCAAACGACTAGACACAGCACCACACGCCATAGTCCGTTTGAGGTCTAACTGGGACGGAAACCGTGGCTCAGAATCGACCGAGGAATTCAGAGGGCCGAACAGAGATCGCTGGGGGACGGCTTGCGCAGGCCAAGGGCTGTGTCTGAGGCCCAGGCCAACGCGGAGCATCATATACGGAGCCGAGCGCAAAACCTTCGTAAGCTAAGCGGTCGAAAGCGACAGGCGCAATGTTAAGAGTAAAAGGGGAAGGGTGCCTACGAACAACGAATAAGCACACAAGAAACAGAAATGTTTATCTTTGCCATACTTTCAAACACATGTTTTTCAAAAACAGTACAAACGAACTTCGTCAAGGTCGAATCGTCGGGCAACGAACG
The DNA here is from genome assembly GCA_028672205.1 of Proteocephalus fallax. Lineage (NCBI taxonomy): Eukaryota > Metazoa > Platyhelminthes > Cestoda > Proteocephalidea > Proteocephalidae > Proteocephalus > Proteocephalus fallax. Next base: position 1,858 of record JAPUBX010002449.1, read on the forward strand.
GTGTGTTCTTGGTTATCGGTAATCCATTCTATATTGACATCAAGAAAATTACAAGATCGGTGCCAAAGACAACTACGAAGCTACTGCCAGTAATGGCGGAGTCAACAAGAACGTCGACAAGAGAAAGTCGACCGGTATCTTCTTTCTGCGACAATACGGAAGAAGATGGACAGAAGTCACTTGAGGAGCGAGTTCGCGAGCTAACACTAGCTGTCAAGAAGCTTCAAGTGGAGAATCACAACCTAAGGCAGAACAAAATTGACTTGCCGAGATAACCCATGGTAGAAAAAGAAAGAATACAAGATACCCATGTTACCCTCCCCAGACACTGCTCCCTTAACTCCGTTAACCCCAGCATCTGCCACGCACGTTGTACCCCTCTCTCTTGATGTGATTTCCCTTTTACTAAACGGACCTAAGAAGGTTCGCTGTATGCCCCCGTTGTGGAGCAAGAACAGATTCAGAATACCCAGGTTACTTTTTAACGTGTTTTGTTTCCGAAACTCCGTTACCTCCACCCCTTTTCACGCACAGAGTTCTTCCTCCACTCTACACTTGCATTTTTATTTATTGTAATGTACTTTCGTTTAGTTCTTCGAACTCGAGATTATGGAAAAACAAAAATAAAATCAGCATGATACAGTTAATTAGCAATATGAGCAATTCCCACTTTCTTGTGTGGTCTTACCATGGTTTAAAAAAAACAACAGAGTGCTTTTATCGGTTCGCTCTAGAGGTTAAGATTAATAGGTGCCTCTAAAGTGTGAACAGTAGTTTCCAATCAAGCATACAGATTCACAGGGCGCGCGTTATGGAAAAGGCCTTTCAATGGCCGCCGTTACGTGTTTTCCAAAATTTTACACTTCAGGGGTTTTAATTTGCCTTTCTTGCAAATTTTCCTCGTGTTTATTTCGTTCGATTATTTTACACTTGCTATGTACAATCGCAACTACTTATATCATTTTTGTCTGTTGTAGCATTTAATGCTGACACCAGGACACAGGTTCGTTGTCCATAATTTACCTTTATCATGCAATCAGTATTTAAATTCGATGTTGTTTATGCGGTGTCTCATGCGTGAGTTGACTAAGTGTCTGTTCCATTGATCGGGTTTCTTATTAAAGATGAATTCTCCTATTTATATTTATCTGCTTCTCCGATTCAAAAGGCAAGCATTTTGTCAAGCAATAACTGTATAATTGATGTTATTAAATAATATTTTAAGGTTTCTTTTGTTTAAAAAAAATGCGACATGGATTTATTTTATCTTTATGCTGCTTTGTGAATCACAACCAATTTTGCCAGATGAAAGAAGACCGCGTGGGCCCATTAGCCCCGGACTTCATCAACGAGCCGGACCCAGGATCTCATTTCACTGGTCTAGCCAACGCTGAGACAGAGCCCACCGAACCGATGGTCCAGTCCGAGGACTATGTTGCCCGACGTCCTACTTGGCCGCTTATAGAGCGAATTCGTCAAAGAACGTGGCGAACATTAGAACAGGGTGAAAATTGGGCGCTGCGAACTCCAGAGGCAGGGCGATTTATTCTACAGACGATACCAGTTCTAGCACCATCTGTGTGAGCAGATCTACGTGCTTCCGACGGTGCGAAAGGCGGTTATAATTGCCATGCACGACCAGAATAAACACTAGGATTCCGCAAGGACGCACGACGCTGTCCGCGAGCGTTTTCTCGCCCGGATACCTTCTAGAAACAAACACATCAGTAAGAAATGCCGCAGATGACAAGCTACAGCTATACGAGGCGAGAAAATACCCATTTGCCCCCTCGAACAACAACAGCCCAACGAGTTCGTGGAATGGGACATCACGGAACCAATTACGGTCCCTGACGGCACCACATAGTACATCGTCACGGTGCCAGACCTCTTTGCAAAATGGGTGGAAGCCAAGACAACCACGGACGCATGCGGGGCCGAGCTAGCCCGAATACTGCGGGACGAGTTGTTTTCCCGCTACGGAGCCCATAAACAACTGCACAACGATCAAGTAGCGAATTTGAATGCGCCGCAGGTACAAGATCTCTGCTACCGTTTCGAAGTTCTCCATACAAAAACGATTCCATATCACTTCGAAGAAAATAGGGGAGTTGAAAGGTTACATCGCACTATTAAAGACCGAATAAAGAGGATCTGCGAAGACGGATCGGAAAACTGGTGAGAAGCACTCTGGGCCTACCAAACCACCAGACGCAGCACCACATGTCATATTCCGTTTGAGGTCTAACTGGGACGGAAACCGTGGCTCAGAATTGACCGAGGAATTCAGAGGGCCGAAGAAAATCGCTGGGGGACGGCTTGCGCAGGCTAAGGGCTGTCCCGGAAGCCAAGGACAACGCAGAGCAGCATATACGGAGACGAGCGCAAAACCTCCGTAAGCTAAGCGGCCGCCGACGTCGAGAAAAGGACCTGCATCTCAGCCAGTGGGTCCTAGTTATGAATCGCGCGCGCCAAACGAAACTAGACGACCGGTGGATAGGACACTTCAAAGTCATCGGGACCCCGCGACCCGCGTTTACCGTGAAGCCTCCATCGACCTATGGGAGATGAGAGAGATTTCAGCCTTCAGCCATTGGCTCAGCTTGAACAAGAATGACCCGATTGTTGGGCGTTGAGTGCAAAACTTTCACACTGCTTTTAATTCGCAACAGCCAAAATTATCGATTTGTTTCGATTGCAGCGGATGAAATCAATCGCTTCGTAATTTGCAGGTGACAAAACCGCTTAATTCGATTTAAATGCCAATTTGACAGTCAATTCCGTTTGATGTGGAATTTAGTTAATTAATAAGAAGAAATTCCCAGTTTAAAATGTTCCGCTGCTCAGATGAGAATATATTCAAAACTATCTTTATCCCAACTACCATCGCGTCTGATAGACAAATATTATGCATCGGCAGAAGCACAGAGTGACAATTGTATTTCATTTCATTTTACTGGAGAAAAAAACCCTTTTTTCAAACAAAGGCTTGTAAGATTTGATTTAATAAATCGAGGATGGGCAAATTCGTATCGTACTTCGTTAAAAAGTACTAAAATTTGGGATTCCCTATGCACCGATTTCAAACAACTGCAACAATAACCTTTATTGAAGAAAGCATGCATACACTTAAAGGAGACTGCCAGTTTTCCTTAAGAAAGAGGGCATCGTGATCGTTCTACGAAAATATCGAATTTTCGGACAATTCCCTTTGTTTGAATGCTTTAGTCTTCATAATTAAACCGTATTTCTTATAGTCTGCAATGCTTTGAAGCCGTTGTGGGTTCCATCACACCAAGTTTCAAGGTCATAGCGTGATTGTGGCACCACGGCGAAATGATAATTGGGTGTGATTAGAAAAGGGTGTCGTTAATGTCGTCATTGCGTTCAATAGCTCAGGCAGTCGGGAGATTGCACAGACATGCTAGTAACAGTCCACCAAGTGTAACTTAATTTAAAACGAACACTTTACGACGGACTGATATTTAATATATCGACGCGCGGTAAGGGTGTGGTTAAAATCCAAGCTTCACTACACTGCTAACCTAAAGTTATCGCTTCTTTTACTATTTTAATTTGCTCTGAGGAAAAGTAAAGTGTCTGAAATCAGTTCACAAGGGCACTAAAATAATGCGTATTGCTTCGTTCTGCGATTTTCTCACGCGTGGTGCATGAATAAGCATAGGAGTGTTTCTTCGAACGCGGTGGTTCACGGAAAGCATTATTTAAAGTAATGAGTTTATTGTAAGGCTCCACCAAATCGATGTTAATTTTTGCTTTCAAAATGGTGTCATTAACAGCCCGTTGAAGGTCGATCTAGGGACCACGCGGTGGCTTATGACGAAAGGGATCGAAACGCGATGCGCCGTGGGTATGCCAAGCAAACGTCGTTCCCCAACAACCCGAAGCCGGAAACCTTCGGGGTCCGGATGGAAGACGGCAGCTGTCATTCCCAACATGGAAACGACGTGTCCGTATTGCATAAGCCGCTCGAGGAAGGAAACTGTCTGGAAGCCGATTACCCGATCTTTGATTGCAGATGCTGCGAACACTGCAGTCGGCGTTGTACTCAACCAATGGGACGAGCATCGGCGACAACCACTAGCGTTTTTTTCGAAGTCTCTATCACCAGTAGAACGCCGATACAGCAGCGTCGGTCGTGAATTATCGGCGGCTTACCTAAGCGTAAAGCATTTTCGAAATTTTGCGGGTGGCCGCAGTTTAATTTTCACGGACCACAAGCCGTTGATTCATGTCATGGCCTCTTACTCGTTTCGCTACAACGAACGCGAGATCCGACAACTCGATTTCCGCTCCCAGTTCGACCTAGAATTCCGTCATATCCGCGGCGCAGATAATGAGGTTGCCGACGCCCATCAAAACGAACAGTCTGCGGCTCGCTAATGGTATCGACTACGAGGAGATGTCTGACGTTCAGCAACACGAGGGTATTCGAATTAAGCCCGACGACACAGCCCTTATAAACCTAACCTTTCCACGGTCCCAGCGTTATCTGCTCTGCGACAACACCAAAGCGTCCCCTCGCCCGCTTGTTCCGCAATGCATGCGGCGCCAAGTTTTCGAAAGGGTTCATGGTCATGGTTCAGAGTTATTTGGTTACAACAGGAACAGTGACAACCCTTTTTACAGTGAATGCGTTTATATTGCAGTTTCAATTCATCAATTCCAAAAAATGCGAGGACCAAAACTTTCAGCATATAACAGGACAGAACCGCAAGTACGAAGAACAAAGTATTCTACACTGTTCTGTGGCGTAGTTTGTCCAAACAAGATTTCCTCTGTGAGCAGTTGGTCAATCTTGTTTGAGCTGAGCCAATGGGTAAAGGCTAAAATCTCTCTCATCTCCCATAGGCCAACGGAGGCCACACAGTCCACGCACATCGCGGCGTTTTGGCCACGCGATTTGCGCTTGTCGGTGATCAAATCGAGCGGCATTCGGTCATCGATGGCGGACAGCTGCGGTTGTCCTGGAAGCGCTTTCCGAGGAGGTAGAATTCACGTTTCTCTGTTGACTAATTGTTGCATCTCGATAGGATTGTTGACCTCGTCATCGAATACGCTTACACGGGAGAGGTCAGATTGTCGAAGAGGACAGTCGAACGACTTTTTTTGTTCGCCTTCATGCTTGACTGTGGCGATCTTCAGCAATTGTGTATCGAGTTTATGGCCCCAAGGTGAGGGGATTCCTGTCGATTGTTGATCGCTCTCTTTAGAATGAATGGACCGGCGAAGCGACCGATGCGTTTGGAGATTGCCCGAGCAACGAAGAACAAAGCATTTTACACTTTTTTTGGCGCAGTTTGTCCAACCGAGATTTCATCCTCGAATAGTTTGACTTGGACGAGGTCGTCAGTTTCCTCAAGGCGTCCACGTCGAAGGCAGACGAACTGTTTCGTCTCATCTGTGTTTGGGGAGACGACAAGAAGAAATACTTGAAGAGGAATGAGGAACTTGTGGCCGCTTTCACGCGTCTGATTGGCTGCATCGAGTGCGCCGATTTGTCCCAAGAGGCGGTCGATGAGTTCGCAGGGAGAAGTTGTGGAGGGCTGCGTCGTTGGTGTGGGGTTTGATCGTACGACGGGGGACTCACTTGCGACCTGCAGATCGGCCACTAACGTCGTTTGATGGGAAGCGATTTGACGTCTCCGGTGTTTTAATCTCGGTGTGGGGCACGGCCTTTGAAGCCGGCGTAGATGGATATTTGGGCCGTTTGGGTAGGCGTGTTTACTCATACTTGAATAAAGGACGACGGAGCTACAAATGGCTTCACGATAAAGACATTTGTTGCCCATTCGTCACTTGCCTGACGATGGGCCGAAAATCGGCCCGCGTGCTCGCAACTGGCGGGGAGGAGCGTCATGTGAAGCCGTGGGCAGTCGGCAAACCAACGTGTATAATGAGTTTCTCGGGTCACACCTCCTCCGTCGATTCCGCTCAGTTTAGCCAAGATGAGGACTGCATTGCTGCCGGCTCACTTTCGGGTTCAATGCGCGTTTGGGATCTGGAAGAAGCGAAATGAATTGGTTTTATTTCTTCCCTTACTTTAACCTCTCGCTTTCTCGTTCGGGTTGTTCGAAATGACAACTCTGGGTGGTTTTGGATTTTCTTTTTTTAGTAATTCGCGCCCTTTTGGGTCACACGTCGCTCTACTTCAATCCACATCGGCATTTCATTGCCTCGGGATCCATGGATGCCACGGTTAACGTAATGCGTTTTCAAATGCTCGCTTAATGGGACGCGTAACGCAGATACCACTACTCAAAACCTCTCGCTTTAACGCAGCTGTTGCGGCATCTGTCAACGAACTGTTTGTCTGTGGCGGCCACGGAGGAAAAGATGGCAACTGGAATCAGTAAAGACTCACTCGAAATCAACGTTCTGTCCAAAATACGACAATCCATCCAGAAACTCATCGACTGCCCTTTGAGACAAATCGGCTACATCGATGCAGCCAAGAAGACGAGTAACCGCTGCCAGCAATTCCCCATTTCCCTCCAATTCCTTCTGGTGTTTCTCCCCCCTAGTAGCAGATGAGACGAAGAAGCTCGTCCGCTGAAGAAGAAGCCGCCTTGACGAAACTCGCGACTTCCTCTAAGTCGAACCGTCCACGAAGAAACTTTCGGTTGGACAGACTGCGCCACACGAGAGGGTAGCAGGTTTTGCTCTTCGTAGCTCTAGCAATCTCCAGGTGCATAAGTCGCTTCTCTTGTTCGTTCATCCTAAAGAAAGCGATCAACAATCAACAGGAATTTTCTAACCTTGAAATCAATGCACATCCGTTGGAGATCTCCACAGTCCAGCATGAAGGCGAACAAGAAAAGCCGTTCGAATGTGTCTTCCGCAACTTTGACCTCGTCCAAGTAGGCGTAGTCGAGGACGATGTCAACAATCCTATCGAGATAAAACAATAAGTCAACAGAGAAACGTGAATTGTACCTCCTCGGAAATCGTTTCCAGGATAACCGTAGGTGTCCACCTCCTAAACTGACCTATCTTGAGGTCGCAGTGGCGTCCGCTATTTCTGAGTGCGTTGAGGTCGCCGTAGGGGACCAATGAGGTAGCAGCCGGGACAGTTTGTGCAGCGGCCATGTCAAGTTGTTTCGAGTCGTTGAATGTTTTGAGCTACAAATGTGGATGTATTTAATCGCGTTTCGGAGGGCTGGGAGTCGTGTGTGCGCAGTTCTTAGGTGCGCGCGTGCACGTCAGCTGCGCAAACAATCAGCTGTTACAATTGCAAAGTTAACGGATGACTCAGGCTGACCAATCAGCGTTAATTTCGGTGTAGCAGCAATATAGATAAAATAAGACGATGAGAATTTATGTTTGACGTCGAGTCTTTGTTGGTAAAGTTAAACAAGAGGTGTTTATAAGCTGCTTCAAAAAAAATAACGCCATAGTCTACACAGGGAATTCCGATTGAACCAGTTATTTTCGAAAAGTTTTAGATATTAAGAAATCCTTCTTTCCTTCATCATAGTAAATGAAATTTCCGTGTCTGATTCTATAACTTTGTAATAAGTTCACAATTAACGTAGGGAGAATCGATGGAATCATGTATTTAAGCCCATTAAGATTTAGCCGACACAGCATTGGTGAAATGAAACACGAACGAGTCAGGCTGTAATACGCCAGACATCCCGTTGTTTGGCTTAATAAGACTGGACAAACGATTTAAATAATTGCTATTCTTTTTCCAACCGTCGATTTTATAAGCAGATCCACCGGGTGGCCGAATGTGGACGTTGAGTGCTTTTAATTCACAACTTCTGTCAAAATAATCGATTTGTTTTAAGAAACTTCTGTCAATACTAATTATACATTATAATAATTCCGACAGTTTTCTTGTAAGAAATAGGGCGTCGGGTGTCTATTAACCGATGCACTCTGCAAACCCATCGGCTTATTAAACTGTAACAATTGGGATGCACGTCACCCGTCAATAATCGTTTCTTAACATTTAGCTCGGATTTGAGGCAGCATTACGGGAACCTTTAACACTAGAGATGCTGTATATTCCGAAGCATTTGATACATAAAATAACTGTTCGAATTGAGTTTATTTTCCAGTTAAAACTTTAAGACAGTGTTTACTAGGGTGATACGAGGCGTTTTTTAACATTCAAAATTTAAACTAAAGCATGTAATACTTGACAAATAACTCAGTTCAAATAATTGACATCCCCATGCAACAAAGATTACAGGAAATAACTGTAAAACACAATTGAAAGATAAATTAGATCCCAATAAACCGTTTTTTGTAATAAACAAACAATAAAAACACAGTTTGGCAGCTTCCTATCAAGACGTGCATTTGATAGGTAACATTATCTTAACAATTCGATCATTTACACAAAAAATGTAGAACTCAGGGATGCAAAGGAGGCCAATAAAGTGCCTCATGATAAATCAACACGCTTTGGCCCCACACGTTCAAAATACAGAATCATAGTTAATTCTGGAGCTTGCCAAACCGGAACGTCTAGCGTTAAAATGATGCTGTCTGCACCGCAAACGGACGCTTTTGTTTAAGAGGGTCGAGGATCCCGCTCAATGGATGGTCCGAAACTTCGCCCGGACACTCGGTTGTATGTGACCAATGAAGGTACAGCAATTTCATTAGTCAATTATGTTTTATTGTTAAAGGCTGCAACGCTCGGTGCATTGTTTATGTGCGCGCGTGCTTCAGCGTGCGTCATCGAATGTAATTGATGACTCTCGTGTGCGCGCGTGGAACAATGCCGCAGGAATGAGTCAATGGGTGTAGGCGCGAGAGGCTTATATGGGTTGTATTCCTTAATTGCTTGCCTTTCCTTTCAAACGTATCAAATTCATAACAGAGTGCCGCACTCTCTCAATATTATTATGGCAGGTATTTGTCTCAAATACGTGTATGAGACATCAAATCTGAGAAAAGTTGTCCCAATTGCTTTCAATTGCTCTAAGCAATGCGTATATTCACACATGTTAACCGATGCAGCTTTATTGTTTCGAATTATTATCTAATTATGCGAGTCGCGACCTTATTGGTTCATCCGCGCCCTGATGCCCAACTGTCTTTGGTGGTAGATGCTTCGAACACTGCATTCGGAAGTGTACTCAACCAAGGGGACGAGGTTCGGCGACAACCAATAGCGTTTTTTTCGAAATCTCTATCACCAACGGAACGCAGATACAGCACCTTCGGTCGTGAATTATTGGCGGCTTACCTAAGCGTCATATCCGCGGCGCAGATAATGAGGTACCCGACGCCCTTTCGCGCATCAAGTCGAAAAGTCTGCGGCTCGCTAATGGTATCGATTACGAGGAGATGTCTGACGCCCAGCAACACGAGGGTATTCGAATTGAGCCCGACGACACAGCCCTTATAAACCTAACTCTCCCGCGGTCCCAGCGTTATCTGCTCTGCGACAACTCCAAAGCGTCAGGTAAAAGTCAATCGTGACACCAGGGCACTGATTGGCACGTTCGACGCACCCGATCTACAGTTTCAAACGTTTCAAATATCCATGAATGGACGCCTTGAAACGGTTTCAATTGATCGACTCAAAAATGCTTTCGTCGAGGAAACATTACAGAAAAATACAGATCCTTATATTAAATTAAACGCGGATGCGAAAGAGGAATACAAAAACACGGTGGTTGCATTCCCAATTACGAACCAATTTCAAAGGCTTCAGTTGTTTCCTGGTCATCAACTGTCTCCTCGTGCTCCTTAGGCTCCCCGTTCATCATCGGAGGTGAAGGAGTCCTCTTTGTCACAAATTCCGCCTAGTACTCATTGTTCAGCATCACGCAGCGATTGGATGACGTGGTCGGGTGGCGGAACTGCCGTGAACCTGGGAGAAATATAACAGTGTGGAATTATCTGACTACTTTGTTGTTATAAGTAGAATATTCGTATGCTTGATCCATCTAAACATTTTGCTTGATGGCACCTTCATCACATTTCACCTCGGAAAGAACTACATCTCCTACTGTCTCCAGTGGTCTACGTTTTATCCCCACCCACTGTGTGCTTTGTCTACGCTAGGCCGCGTTCGTCCACGCAAGGGTGACCGCTGGCGGTGTTGCTGGCATTTCAATTGGAGCTCTTGGTGTCGGGGACGTCTGTCACACTTCAGGGTATCTCTCGGACAGAGGTCTCAACTTGACACTCAACTCGCACCGTCCCTGCAAAATGGTTGTGGTTAACTTCTTGACAGGCAGGTTGGTGCTAGTTACCCATGGCTGTCAACAAGGCTTCCCTACTTCCCGCTATGATTACGCGAAAAGCCCGAAAATCAATCTCCCCGTGGAATCCTACTAACCCATTACTGTGGGGCATGAAGAGTATAAGCAGTAGTAGCATCAGAGAGCCACACCAAAGAAGAAGTTGCAGCAGTCGCAGCATCAGAATAATTAGTTGCAAACCAACCAACCCACCTTTAGGATTGTCCGTCCCCCAAGGAGGATCGGTTGCGTCTTGGGCTTCAGATACGGAGGGCGCTTGGTGCTGTTGGCAAAAAACGTTCGTCGATTGACGAATGTTTGTAGGTGGAGTCATCTTGCACACATCTCTCGAACGCCAAGAAGGAGGAGGAGGAGGAGGAGGAGGAGGAGGAGGAGGAGGAGGAGGAGGAGGAGGAGGAGAGAGGCCCCAGCCGCTATTGAGGACATCATCGGGTGTCGCGTGAGTTCTATCACGACGGTAACCATAGTTCTGGGCCAGATACTTTGGTTTTCGTCACGGGGCACCGGGTCCCTCGAAGGCAGGAGTTAGAAGTTCGGAAGACGTTGGGTCAAGAAAAGAGAAAGCTGGCGGATAGTTTCGCTATAAAAGAAAAAGGTTGGGTAAGGACATACGAATCAACAAAAGTGGGCCAAGGCGTTACAAGCTCTTTAACTAAGAAACAAGACACCGCTGTGCAAACAAAGTTAAGCAGTCAACCAATCTCTAGCGCAATCTTCGGCTACCACGGTGAGGCGACCACGTTTTACGACGGCCAGACAACAAAACTGGTGACTCTCGTGCTGTCGTAGCGGCAAGAAAGACCGAAGCCGAAAAGAAACGCGAGAACTAATCGCCGTGCATGATCATCGCGCTGTTTATGAAGCAAGACGAGGAGAAGAAGAACGAGATAAAGACGACGAAGAAAATAAATGAAAAAGGTCGGAGAAGGAGAATAAAAAAGGAGGAAGTAGACGAGTAGGAGCAGTAGAAAAAGAAGCAGATGGATGAGGAGACGGATTCGGTTGGCTACAAATCGCTGCGAAAGAGGCTGCGCTGTCGGTTTCTTTGACAAGTTTTCGAAAGGGTTCATCGTCATGGTTCAGTGTTTATTGGTTTCTCACGCGTGGTGCATGAATAAGCATAGGAGTGTTTCTTCGAACGCGGTGGTTCACGGAAAGCATTATTTAAAGTAATGAGTTTATTGTAAGGCTCCACCAAATCGATGTTAGTTTTGCTTTCAAAATGGTGTCATTAACAGCCCGTTGAAGGTCGATCTAGGGACCACGCGGTGGCTTATGACGAAAGGGATCGAAACGCGATGCGCCGTGGGTATGCCAAGCAAACGTCGTTCCCCAACAACCCGAAGCCGGAAACCTTTGGGGTCCGGATGGAAGACGGCAGCTGTCATTCCCAACATGGAAACGACGTGTCCGTATTGCATAAGCCGCTCGAGGAAGGAAAGTGTCTTGAAGCCGATAACCCGATCTTTGATTGCAGATGCTGCGAACACTGCAGTCGGCGTTGTACTCAACCAATGGGACGAGCATCGCCGACAACCACTAGCGTTTTTTTCGAAGTCTCTATCACCAGTGGAACGCCGATACAGCAGCGTCGGTCGTGAATTATCGGCGGCTTACCTAAGCGTAAAGCATTTTCGAAATTTTGCGGGTGGCCGCAGTTTAATTTTCACGGACCACAAGCCGTTGATTCATGTCATGGCCTCTTACTCGTTTCGCTACAACGAACGCGAGATCCGACAACTCGATTTCCGCTCCCAGTTCGACCTAGAATTCCGTCATATCCGCGGCGCAGATAATGAGGTTGCCGACGCCCATCAAAACGAACAGTCTGCGGCTCGCTAATGGTATCGACTACGAGGAGATGTCTGACGTTCAGCAACACGAGGGTATTCGAATTAAGCCCGACGACACAGCCCTTATAAACCTTACTCTTCCACGGTCCCAGCGTTATCTGCTCTGCGACAACACCAAAGCGTCCCCTCGCCCGCTTGTTCCGCAATGCATGCGGCGCCAAGTTTTCGAAAGGGTTCATGGTCATGGTTCAGAGTTATTTGGTTACAACAGGAACAGTGACAACCCTTTTTACAGTGAATGCGTTTATATTGCAGTTTCAATTCATCAATTCCAAAAAATGCGAGGACCAAAACTTTCAGCATATAACAGGACAGCACCGCAAGTACGAAGAACAAAGTATTCTACACTGTTCTGTGGCGTAGTTTGTCCAAACAAGATTTCCTCTGTGAGCAGTTGGTCAATCTTGTTTGAGCTGAGCCAATGGGTAAAGGCTAAAATCTCTCTCATCTCCCATAGGCCAACGGAGGCCACACAGTCCACGCACATCGCGGCGTTTTGGCCACGCGATTTGCGCTTGTCGGTGATCAAATCGAGCGGCATTCGGTCATCGATGGCGGACAGCTGCGGTTGTCCTGGAAGCGCTTTCCGAGGAGGTAGAATTCACGTTTCTCTGTTGACTAATTGTTGCATCTCGATAGGATTGTTGACCTCGTCATCGAATACGCTTACACGGGAGAGGTCAGATTGTCGAAGAGGACAGTCGAACGGCTTTTTTTGTTCGCCTTCATGCTTGACTGTGGCGAACTTCAGCGATTGTGTATCGAGTTTATGGCCCCAAGGTAAGGGGATTCCTGTCGATTGTTGATCGCTCTCTTTAGAATGAATGGACCGGCGAAGCGACCGATGCGTTTGGAGATTGCCCGAGCAACGAAGAACAAAGCATTTTACACTTTTTTTGGCGCAGTTTGTCCAACCGAGATTTCATCCTCGAATAGTTTGACTTGGACGAGGTCGTCAGTTTCCTCAAGGCGTCCACGTCGAAGGCAGACAATCTGTTTCGTCTCATCTGTGTTTGGGGAGACGACAAGAAGAAATACTTGAAGAGGAATGAGGAACTTGTGGCCGCTTTCACGCGTCTGATTGGCTGCATCGAGTGCGCCGATTTGTCCCAAGAGGCGGTCGATGAGTTCGCAGGGAGAAGTTGTGGAGGGCTGCGTCGTTGGTGTGGGGTTTGATCGTACGACGGGGGACTCACTTGCGACCTGCAGATCGGCCACTAACGTCGTTTGATGGGAAGCGATTGGACGTCTCCGGTGTTTTAATCTCGGTGTGGGGCACGGCCTTTGAAGCCGGCGTAGATGGATATTTGGGCCGTTTGGGTAGGCGTGTTTACTCATACTTGAATAAAGGACGACGGAGCTACAAATGGCTTCACGATAAAGACATTTGTTGCCCATTCGTCACTTGCCTGACGATGGGCCGAAAATCGGCCCGCGTGCTCGCAACTGGCGGGGAGGAGCGTCATGTGAAGCCGTGGGCAGTCGGCAAACCAACGTGTATAATGAGTTTCTCGGGTCACACCTCCTCCGTCGATTCCGCTCAGTTTAGCCAAGATGGGGACTGCATTGGGGACTGCCAGCTCACTTTCGGGTTCAATGCGCGTTTGGGATCTGGAAGAAGCGAAATGAATTGGTTTTATTTCTTCCCTTACTTTAACCTCTCGCTTTCTCGTTCGGGTTGTTCGAAATGACAACTCTGGGTGGTTTTGGATTTTCTTTTTTAAGTAATTCGCGCCCTTTTGGGTCACACGTCGCTCTACTTCAATCCACATCGGCATTTCATTGCCTCGGGATCCATGGATGCCACGGTTAACGTAATGCGTTTTCAAATGCTCGCTTAATAGGACGCGTAACGCAGGTACCACTACTCAAAACCTCTCGCTTTAACGCAGCTGTTGCGGCAACTGGAATCAGTAAAGACTCACTCGAAATCAACGTTCTGTCCAAAATACGACAATCCATCCAGAAACTCATCGACTGCCCTTTGAGACAAATCGGCTACATCGATGCAGCCAAGAAGACGAGTAACCGCTGCCAGCAATTCCCCATTTCCCTCCAATTCCTTCTGGTGTTTCTCCCCCCTAGTAGCAGATGAGACGAAGAAGCTCGTCCGCTGAAGAAGAAGCCGCCTTGACGAAACTCGCGACTTCCTCTAAGTCGAACCGTCCACGAAGAAAATTTCGGTTGGACAGACTGCGCCACACGAGAGGGTAGCAGGTTTTGCTCTTCGTAGCTCTAGCAATCTCCAGGTGCATAAGTCGCTTCTCTTGTTCGTTCATCCTAAAGAAAGCGATCAACAATCAACAGGAATTTTCTAACCTTGAAATCAATGCACATCCGTTGGAGATCTCCACAGTCCAGCATGAAGGCGAACAAGAAAAGCCGTTCGAATGTGTCTTCCGCAACTTTGACCTCGTCCAAGTAGGCGTAGTCGAGGACGATGTCAACAATCCTATCGAGATAAAACAATAAGTCAACAGAGAAACGTGAATTGTACCTCCTCGGAAATCGTTTCCAGGATAACCGTAGGTGTCCACCTCCTAAACTGACCTATCTTGAGGTCGCAGTGGCGTCCGCTATTTCTGAGTGCGTTGAGGTCGCCGTAGGGGACCAATGAGGTAGCAGCCGGGACAGTTTGTGCAGCGGCCATGTCAAGTTGTTTCGAGTCGTTGAATGTTTTGAGCTACAAATGTGGATGTATTTAATCGCGTTTCGGAGGGCTGGGAGTCGTGTGTGCGCAGTTCTTAGGTGCGCGCGTGCACGTCAGCTGCGCAAACAATCAGCTGTTACAATTGCAAAGTTAACGGATGACTCAGGCTGACCAATCAGCGTTAATTTCGGTGTAGCAGCAATATAGATAAAATAAGACGATGAGAATTTATGTTTGACGTCGAGTCTTTGTTGGTAAAGTTAAACAAGAGGTGTTTATAAGCTGCTTCAAAAAAAATAACGCCATAGTCTACACAGGGAATTCCGATTGAACCAGTTTTTTTCGAAAAGTTTTAGATATTAAGAAATCCTTCTTTCCTTCATCATAGTAAATGAAATTTCCGTGTCTGATTCTATAACTTTGTAATAAGTTCACAATTAACGTAGGGAGAATCGATGGAATCATGTATTTAAGCCCATTAAGATTTAGCCGACACAGCATTGGTGAAATGAAACACGAACGAGTCAGGCTGTAATACGCCAGACATCCCGTTGTTTGGCTTAATAAGACTGGACAAACGATTTAAATAATTGCTATTCTTTTTCCAACCGTCGATTTTATAAGCAGATCCACCGGGTGGCCGAATGTGGACGTTGAGTGCTTTTAATTCACAACTTCTGTCAAAATAATCGATTTGTTTTAAGAAACTTCTGTCAATACTAATTATACATTATAATAATTCCGACAGTTTTCTTGTAAGAAATAGGGCGTCGGGTGTCTATTAACCGATGCACTCTGCAAACCCATCGGCTTATTAAACTGTAACAATTGGGATGCACGTCACCCGTCAATAATCGTTTCTTAACATTTAGCTCGGATTTGAGGCAGCATTACGGGAACCTTTAACACTAGAGATGCTGTATATTCCGAAGCATTTGATACATAAAATAACTGTTCGAATTGAGTTTATTTTCCAGTTAAAACTTTAAGACAGTGTTTACTAGGGTGATACGAGGCGTTTTTTAACATTCAAAATTTAAACTAAAGCATGTAATACTTGACAAATAACTCAGTTCAAATACTTGACATCCCCATGCAACAAAGATTACAGGAAATAACTGTAAAACACAATTGAAAGATAAATTAGATCCCAATAAACCGTTTTTTGTAATAAACAAACAATAAAAACACAGTTTGGCAGCTTCCTATCAAGACGTGCATTTGATAGGTAACATTATCTTAACAATTCGATCATTAACACAAAAAATGTAGAACTCAGGGATGCAAAGGAGGCCAATAAAGTGCCTCATGATAAATCAACACGCTTTGGCCCCACACGTTCAAAATACAGAATCATAGTTAATTCTGGAGCTTGCCAAACCGGAACGTCTAGCGTTAAAATGATGCTGTCTGCACCGCAAACGGACGCTTTTGTTTAAGAGGGTCGAGGATCCCGCTCAATGGATGGTCCGAAACTTCGCCCGGACACTCGGTTGTATGTGACCAATGAAGGTACAGCAATTTCATTAGTCAATTATGTTTTATTGTTAAAGGCTGCAACGCTCGGTGCATTGTTTATGTGCGCGCGTGCTTCAGCGTGCGTCATCGAATGTAATTGATGACTCTCGTGTGCGCGCGTGGAACAATGCCGCAGGAATGAGTCAATGGGTGTAGGCGCGAGAGGCTTATATGGGTTGTATTCCTTAATTGCTTGCCTTTCCTTTCAAACGTATCAAATTCATAACAGAGTGCCGCACTCTCTCAATATTATTATGGCATGCGTATTTGTCTCAAACACGTGTATGAGACATCAAATCTGAGAAAAGTTGTCCCAATTGCTTTCAATTGCTCTAAGCAATGCGTATATTCACACATGTTAACCGATGCAGCTTTATTGTTTCGAATTATTATCTAATTATGCGAGTCGCGACCTTATTGGTTCATCCGCGCCCTGATGCCCAACTGTCTTTGGTGGTAGATGCTTCGAACACTGCATTCGGAAGTGTACTCAACCAAGGGGACGAGGTTCGGCGACAACCAATAGCGTTTTTTTCGAAATCTCTATCACCAACGGAACGCAGATACAGCACCTTCGGTCGTGAATTATTGGCGGCTTACCTAAGCGTCATATCCGCGGCGCAGATAATGAGGTACCCGACGCCCTTTCGCGCATCAAGTCGAAAAGTCTGCGGCTCGCTAATGGTATCGACTACGAGGAGATGTCTGACGCTCAGCAACACGAGGGTATTCGAATTAAGCCCGACGACACAGCCCTTATAAACCTAACTCTCCCGCGGTCCCAGCGTTATCTGCTCTGCGACAACTCCAAAGCGTCCCCTCGCCCGCTAGTTCCGCAATGCATGCGGCGCCAAGTTTTCGAAAGGTTTCATGGTCTTTCGCACCCTGGTATTCGCGCAACCACCCGACTAGTGGCTGAAAGGTTTTCTTGGAAGGGATTGCAAAAGGACGTCCGCCTGTGCACACGGGCATGCCTTCGGTGTAAACAGGTAAAAGTCAATCGTGACACCAGGGCACTGATTGGCACGTTCGACGCACCCGATCTACAGTTTCAAACGTTTCAAATATCCATGAATGGACGCCTTGAAACGGTTTCAATTGATCGACTCAAAAATGCTTTCGTCGAGGAAACATTACAGAAAAATACAGATCCTTATATTAAATTAAACGCGGATGCGAAAGAGGAATACAAAAACACGGTGGTTGCATTCCCAATTACGAACCAATTTCAAAGGCTTCAGTTGTTTCCTGGTCATCAACTGTCTCCTCGTGCTCCTTAGGCTCCCCGTTCATCATCGGAGGTGAAGGAGTCCTCTTTGTCACAAATTCCGCCTAGTACTCATTGTTCAGCATCACGCAGCGATTGGATGACGTGGTCGGGTGGCGGAACTGCCGTGAACCTGGGAGAAATATAACAGTGTGGAATTATCTGACTACTTTGTTGTTATAAGTAGAATATTCGTATGCTTGATCCATCTAAACATTTTGCTTGATGGCACCTTCATCACATTTCACCTCGGAAAGAACTACATCTCCTACTGTCTCCAGTGGTCTACGTTTTATCCCCACCCACTGTGTGCTTTGTCTACGCTAGGCCGCGTTCGTCCACGCAAGGGTGACCGCTGGCGGTGTTGCTGGCATTTCAATTAGAGCTCTTGGTGTCGGGGACGTCTGTCACACTTCAGGGTATCTCTCGGACAGAGGTCTCAACTTGACACTCAACTCGCACCGTCCCTGCAAAATGGTTGTGGTTAACTTCTTGACAGGCAGGTTGGTGCTAGTTACCCATGGCTGTCAACAAGGCTTCCCTACTTCCCGCTATGATTACGCGAAAAGCCCGAAAATCAATCTCCCCGTGGAATCCTACTAACCCATTACTGTGGGGCATGAAGAGTATAAGCAGTAGTAGCATCAGAGAGCCACACCAAAGAAGAAGTTGCAGCAGTCGCAGCATCAGAATAATTAGTTGCAAACCAACCAACCCACCTTTAGGATTGTCCGTCCCCCAAGGAGGATCTGTTGCGTCTTGAGCTGTAGATACGGAGGGCACTTGGTGCTGTTGGCAAAAAACGTTCGTCGATTGACGAAAGTGTTTTAGTAGAGTCATCCTGCACACATCTCTTGAACGCAAAGGAGGCGGACGAAGAGAAGGATGACGACGAGGACGAGGAGGAGAGAGAGAGCCCCAGCCGCTATTGAGGACATCATCGGG
>JAPUBX010002453.1:0-37004 GCA_028672205.1 Proteocephalus fallax
CCTCAGTTAAATTTTTAAATTCAATATTTCTGTCGTTTCTTAAATAACAACACTAGCTCCAAGCAGTTTCCATGTAACTCCATTAAATGGAAAACAGATAGAAATGACATGGACAGCTCCGACGCCAATGACCGGCGTCAGCCACTTCTTTGCAACGACAAACGCAAGCAATCCTCAAAAGTGCGAAGTCGATTCGAATGCCAGAATCTGCACCATCAGCGACCTCACAGCCGACACGGACTACGAGGTATCGCTACAAGCATGTGACAGAACAGAGGCCGGTCCTGGCAGAATTTGCAGTACAACGGTGTCGGAACTAACGAAGACTCCTAGTGCGGGTAGGTAGTAAAGCTGTGTATTTATTTGTCGACACAAGCGTTTTTATATCAATCAAATATATTCACGAACTAATTATTATGGTTTCAAGCTTGACGGTTGAAGGTAAACACATTTCCGATTTTCCTTCCAAAGCTACGCCATTGTTAATGAAATCGAGTTTGCTATATGGTGAATATGCATCGCGGAAGAGGACAGGTCACTGTCTAGATCTCACAAGCAGGCCGAGACGAATAATCTACGCAATATCGTTTTTGTGATTTTCGAGAACCTCAACAGGGAAAATTTTATCTAGCAGTCATTAGGGCATCTGATCTGTTGGTACAATGCTGGGAACTCGAGATACTTATTCTGCCGTGCTCGATTGTACTTGTTTTGTAGCTTCTTCCGTTTTCCCGTTAATTTGTGTGGTCGTCGGCGTTACATGGGCATCCTCCTTCTGCTTCTGATCATTCTACTCGACGCGTCCCAGGTTTAGTAATTAAACTGTTTCATTGGTATGTCTGCATGCAAATTGAGCGATAAAACTGATGAAACTCTATATTTCCAATTTCACACGAAAGCAATTTTCTTGTATCGATAAATGTAATTTATTATATTTTTTTGTATTTTTTTAGAAAACCAATCGCCCCAGGATTTTTGCGCTCCCGCCTTCTTCAAACCGATTTTGTACTTTCAATGCACAATTTTCTCATTTAAAAATAATGTTGCTTTCAGATAACGTTCGATTGAATAAAACTCCCTGTCCATGTATTCTTCTAACCTTTTTAATAGAGGCAACTGAGAAAAACGGCGTGTTGGTAACCAGGTTGGGCGTCATCACCCAGAACCACGTAACAAAGAGGTTCGCTGCGCGAATTCGAACTTGAAAAGAGAAAAACGCGTAGTGCTTAATTGGAGTTAATGTCATTCCTATGGAGGTTTCGGTTGAAGACTCTGAAGAGGATGAGGATGAAGGCTAGGGGGATAAGGAAGACATGGATATTCACCTCGTCGGAGACATCATTGAGGGTTTTTAGGAGGCAGGGGTAGAACCTATAGACCTGATCACCCAAAAAGCCCGGCAGGGGTGCCGTCAATCCGGCCATCTTGTCCCCATGCTGAGCGAAGTCGAATTCAGAGCCCTTGACGGACTCAACCATCAAGGGGAAGATCTAGGCGGGCGAGCAAAAAAAACCAGTTCACTCGCCTGGTCGGCAACCCTCGTTTGTCCACCGCATCCCGAGAAGATGCCTTCGAAGAGGAGGTCGAGACTGGTACAGACCAGGAGGCGCATGGCCTCAACGTCGTCTGTCGCCCCCCAGGCGCGCGAACAGACTGCTGAATGTACGTGGAGAGGCGGCACTCACGAGACCGAGGTTCAGGGGGCGCCGCCAAGTCAACCGCGTGGATTCTCCAGCCAAGCAGACCTTGTGGGGCAGCAGAAGGGGGTGGGGAAGGAACTCTATTGAATGTGCATCTTTATTCCCCCTACCAATCACGTGGCATGAAGACTATTCAGCCGAACCAATCGAGTTGCAAGAACGCCTATTTAGAACAATAAATAAGTGAGGACAAAAGAAAAAGAACGCAAAGAATGAAAAATACGTTTTTCTTTACAAAAATAGCGTTGTTGGTAGTAAACGAGGTACGTTTTAGTGTCGGCATTTGGCGCATAGAAAACTCTCGTAGCCCTCTGCAATAACCCCACGTCAAATACCCGGATTATTTAAAATTCCATAAATCACACATCAATTTCGAAGCATCTTCAACCTGCAATTGTTTTGTTCCAAAATTATTTGTGATTGCGTCAGAAATGTCGAACTGCACCAATAGAACTGCTGATAGGCTGTTTAAAACTTGTTATTCGCCTCTGAGTTAAGCAAACACCATGTGATAAATACAGGGCGGGATTATACGAAACGAAAGTCCAAGAAAGCATAGCCTTAAACACTTCATTTTCACATTAATTTAATACGGATTTAAACCGGCAACATCATACGTAAAAAGGTGGCTTAATAGAGAATCGGTTGACATACAGATAATAAACGATTAATATCACCGTAAGTCAACAGCGTTCAAGGTTACCTCATCTTGTCGTATAAAGCAGTCCTTTAATCGGGGCTGCTCGAATGATATCGCCGGAGATAAATAAGGTATAAACGGCCATTTCGATGAATGCACCCGCATGTAAAATTTTATCTCCCAATTCATTTTGGCAACCACGCTTGGATTCGGAACCCGAACATAAGTAATCAATTATGTAAGAAGTTCATTGGATCTACTCAATTCCTAAATAAGTGAGTGAATCCGTTGTTTATAATTGGTGTTTGAAAACCTGGATTGCTGAAGCCATTCAAATCAGCGATTCTTTAAAACATTACAGTATGATTGACAGTATGATTTAGGAACATCGTCAAGCAACGTGTGTTTTGTTGCAGCATCTTGTGTGCTCGCGGTGGAAACATCGAGCCACTCGTTTGGGGTCAGCTGATTCGGTAAGATTCTGAGCTGGCAACAACACCATATGACGGTTGTCGTTTTTGTTGTTGTTATTTTTGTGGGTGTTGGAGCCATCCTGATGCTTGAGTAGTGCATCGTACACCTCTCGAATAGCAGCAGCGATGAATTCTTTCATCAGGACGTTGGCGTCCCCAGAAGCTTTCGAAGACGTGAAAAAAGGGGGCGCGAGGTGTTTCTAAAATAAGAGAAACTCGATTTGCTATCATCTGTCGTGCTGTACACTATGAGTGGATCGTACCGGCAGCCTTGTTACTTCGGATGAATAGATGAAGTCGATTAGAAAGCATTCTGTCCGATGATTTGGTCGACAAAGATGAAAATCTGTTCTTCGAAAAGTCGGGCGCATAGCTTTCTGTGAGGACAAAGTGGACGTATTTCTCATCAAATATCTCGTCAGTGTTGGGCTCATAGCTTGAAGGCATTATGCGGCATTTGTTGACGAACCTTTCAATGCGACATGTTGCGACCTTGAAAATGCAACTAATGTCACATGTGTTGACGAATTAGTTTGTATTTCTGTTATTTGACCAATTTCAATTGTTTCCCAGGGATTTATACAGTTGGAGCGCGAGAAACTGTAAAAGAATCTTGAGAATCTTTTCTTCGACTGCCTTAGCCAAGCTTAATTTCTCACGGTAGACTGATGTTGGATTTGCCCAGGGTTTTTGTTGATAATATATTAATGTTTGAAACAGCCTTCTAGCCGTTGAGACTGAAGGGTTGATAATAGATATGTTCTTATCCAAACGGGTCGACCGAATAAAAAGAATCAAGACGACCACTTCGTAGATTCGAATTGGGAGGTTTGTCAATTTATGGTTTTAAACAAACGTTAATTAATCAGTACACTACAAGGCACCATCCTTAGAAATGAAGTCGTGAAACAACGGAATGGCTTAACAGATATACGTGATAAGGTGGGTAGGGAAATGTACTCGGCGTCCCGAACGAGTTGTCGAAGGAATTGGGATGCGCGTGGGGGTGGTTGGGAGACCAACAGGTGGGTTATCATTGGGTTGGTGCTTTGGAAAAGGATTGTCAATTTATAGTTTTAAACAAACGTTAATTAATCAGTACACTACAAGTCCATGAAAAATTGTTTTCAGAGAAAGTCCTATATTCACCATACTTTGCTATAAAGGTGAAACTGTTCTATCCTCGAAGCGGTTGAGGGCAGGTATAAGGGTTGACAGAACTGATTGTTTTCGTCGTAGTATTTGATTCGCAAATCTAAAAAAAATAATAGCAACATCAGAAACACCGATTTGCTATCGTAATGCATCAAGCATAATTAGTTTCAGCTGTGTATTCTGTCCATTCTAATTGGCCTCTTCATTCCCCCGAGTGAAACATTTTTATGCATTGATTTAATTGTTTTCATATGATGACCCCAGTGAAAATAGGTGTGCCCAATTGCACTATTTCCGTTTTTATAATAACAACACTTTAAAGTCTATTAACAATAATGTGTTAAGCTTCTTCTGATCCTTTCAAAGAAATGTTTCTCTTACTTCTAAGAGGCATAACTTAACAAATGACACACCAGTTTGGTGATTCTATGTTTAAAAAGCTAGTTTGTTTTGTTGTTAAAAAAGGGTTGTTCGAACGACGTCTGGCTTGTCTGTAAACGTCTGCGTCAAGCAACCTCGCACGTCTGTCAAGGTTGTGTTACGAGAAGGTGTTACACAACATATCAAAGCAGCAGATACAGCATTGTGTCGCTGCTTGTGCGGACTTATTTTAAACTTTAGGAAGTTCGGTTTGGGGAAAGAAGGAAACCCCGTAATACAATCTGAAATTGAATAACCAAATGAATTGCAAGGGGTACTCGAACTAGACACATCCCATATTTAAAAACAGGAATTAGCAATCAATTTGCTCTATTTGAGGCGAGGCATTACGAGAACAGATGTTGGCTGAAATGCGCGATGTTTCGCTGCTAATCAATACACGTAAGTTTCGTTATTACTGATCTGGATTACATGGCGATCCGTAGACCAAGTGGAGTTTGCGTCTTCGAGTTGTACTTAAGCTATTTATCTCGTACATGTATACTACACCAGCCATAGCTCGTTTCTTATTCCTTAAACGTCTCCAGAAATATATTGCTTAGAATTATTCACAGAATCTCCATCGGGAAATAAAAAAATTAAAAACATTTTAGGTTGGACTTGTCCAAGAGGCAGAAGAATCCCGTGGGACACTGAAATGAGAATCTCGAAATCAAATGCTCGTTATTATTCCAAGGACTAATGGATGGACTCCTTGACGTTTGACAGCGTTCAATTATTTTAAATTCCACAAATCACACCTGATTTTCGAAGCATCTTACAACCTGTGTGATTGCATCAGAAAGATCGAACCGCACCTATAGAACTGCTGATAGGCGGTTTATAAATTGTTATTCGCCTCTGAGTTGAGGAAACACCATGTGATAAATACAGGGCGGGATTATACGAAACGAAAGTCGAAGAAAGCATAGCCTTAAACACTTCATTTTCACATTAATTTAATACGGATTTAAACCGGCAACATCATACGTTAAAAGGTGGCTAAATAGAGAATCGGTTGACATACAGATAATAAACGATTAATATCACCGTAAGTCAACAGCGTTCAAGGTTACCTCATCTTGTCGTATGAAGCAGTCCTTTAATCGGGGCTGCTCGAATGATATCGCCGGCGATAAATAAGCTATAAACGGCCATTTCGATGAATGCACCCGCATGTAAAATTTTATTTCTTAATTCATTTTGGCAACCACGCTTGGATTCGGAACCCGAACATAAGTAATCAATTATGTAAGAAGTTCATTGGATCTACTCAATTCCTAAATAAGTGAGTGAATCCGTTGTTTAGAATTGGTGTTTGAAAACCTGGATTGCTGAAGCCATTCAAATCAGCGATTCTTTAAAATCACAAACCTTACAGTATGATTTAGGTACATCGTCAAGCAAAGTGTGTTTTGTTGCAGCATCTTGTGTGCTCGCGGTGGAAACATCGAGCCACTCGTTTGGGGTCAGCTGATTCGGTAAGATTCTGAGCTGGCAACAACACCATATGACGGTTGTCGTTTTTGTTGTTGTTATTTTTGTGGGTGTTGGAGCCATCCTGATGCTTGAGTAGTGCATCGTACACCTCTCGAATAGCAGCAGCGATGAATTCTTTCATCAGGACGTTGGCGTCCCCAGAAGCTTTCGAAGACGTGAAAAAAGGGGGCGCGAGGTGTTTCTAAAATCAGAAAAACTCGATTTGCTATCATCTGTCGTGCTGTACAATATGAGTGGATCGTACCGGCAGCCTTGTTACTTCGGATGAATAGATGAAGTCGATTAGAAAGCATTCTGTCCGATGATTTGGTCGACAAAGATGAAAATCTGTTCTTCGAAAAGTCGGGCGCATAGCTTTCTGTGAGGACAAAGTGGACGTATTTCTCATCAAATATCTCGTCAGTGTTGGGCTCATAGCTTGAAGGCATTATGCGGCATTTGTTCACGAACCTTTCCATGCGACATGTTGCGACCTTGAAAATGCAACTAATGTCACATGTGTTGACGAATTAGTTTGTATTTCTGTTATTTGACCAATTTCAATTGTTTCCCAGGGATTTATACAGTTGGAGCGCGAGAAACTGTAAAAGAATCTTGAGAATCTTTTCTTCGACTGCCTTAGCCAAGCTTAATTTCTCACGGTAGACTGATGTTCGATTTGCCCAGGGTTTTTGTTGATAATATATTAATGTTTGAAACAGCCTTCTAGCCGTTGAGACTGAAGGGTTGATAATAAATATGTTCTTATCCAAACGGGCCGACCGAATAAAAAGAATCAAGACGACCACTTCGTAGATTCGAATTGGGAGGTTTGTAAATTTATGGTTTTAAACAAACGTTAATTAATCAGTACACTACAAGGCACCATCCTTAGAAATGTAGTCATGAAACAACGGAATGGCTTAACAGATATACGTGATAAGGTGGGTAGGGAAATGTACTCGGCGTCCCGAACGAGTTGTCGAAGGAATTGGGATGCGCGTGGGGGTGGTTGGGAGACCAACAGGTGGGTTATCATTGGGTTGGTGCTTTGGAAAAGGATTGTCAATTTATAGTTTTAAACAAACGTTAATTAATCAGTACACTACAAGTCCATGAAAAATTGTTTTCAGAGAAAGTCCTATATTCACCATACTTTGCTATAAAGGTGAAACTGTTCTATCCTCGAAGCGGTTGAGGGCAGGTATAAGGGTTGACAGAACTGATTGTTTTCGTCGTAGTATTTGATTCGCAAATCTAAAAAAAATAATAGCAACATCAGAAACACCGATTTGCTATCGTAATGCATCAAGCATAATTAGTTTCAGCTGTGTATTCTGTCCATTCTAATTGGCCTCTTCATTCCCCCGAGTGAAACATTTTTATGCATTGATTTAATTGTTTTCATATGATGACCCCAGTGAAAATAGGTGTGCCCAATTGCACTATTTCCGTTTTTATAATAACAACACTTTAAAGTCTATTAACAATAATGTGTTAAGCTTCTTCTGATCCTTTCAAAGAAATGTTTCTCTTACTTCTAAGAGGCATAACTTAACAAATGACACACCAGTTTGGTGATTCTATGTTTAAAAAGCTAGTTTGTTTTGTTGTTAAAAAAGGGTTGTTCGAACGACGTCTGGCTTGTCTGTAAACGTCTGCGTCAAGCAACCTCGCACGTCTGTTAAGGTAGTGTTACGAGAAGGTGTTACACAACATATCAAAGCAGCAGATACAGCATTGTGTCGCTGCTTGTGCGGACCTATTTTAAACTTTAGGAAGTTCGGTTTGGGGAAAGAAGGAAACCCCGCAATACAATCCGAAATTGAATAACCAAATGAATTGCAAGGGGTACTCGAACTAGACACATCCCATATTTAAAAACAGGAATTAGCAATCAATTTGCTCTATTTGAGGCGAGGCATTACGAGAACAGATGTTGGCTGAAATGCGCGATGTTTCGCTGCTAATCAATACACGTAAGTTTCGTTATTACTGATCTGGATTACATGGCGATCCGTAGACCAAGTGGAGTTTGCGTCTTCGAGTTGTACTTAAGCTATTTATCTCGTACATGTATACTACACCAGCCATAGCTCGTTTCTTATTCCTTAAACGTCTCCAGAAAGATATTGCTTAGAATTATTCACAGAATCTCCATCGGGAAATAAAAAAAATTAAAAACATTTTAGGTTTGGGTTGTCCAAGAGGCAGAAGATTCCCGTGGGACACTGAAATGAGAATCCCGAAATCGAATGCTTGTTATTATTCCAAGGACAAATGAATGGACTCCTTGACGTTTGACAGCGTTCAATTATTTTAAATTCCACAAATCACACCTGATTTTCGAATCATCTCACAACCTGTGTGATTGCATCAGAAAGATCGAACCGCACCTATAGAACTGCTGATAGGCGGTTTATAAATTGTTATTCGCCTCTGAGTTGAGGAAACACCATGTGATAAATACAGGGCTTGATTATACGAAACAAAAGTCGAAGAAAGCATAGCCTTAAACACTTCATTTTCACATTAATTTAATACGGATTTAAACCGGCAACATCATACGTTAAAAGGTGGCTAAATAGAGAATCGGTTGACATACAGATAAAAAACGATTAATATCACCGTAAGTAAACAGCGTTCATGGTTACCCCATCTTGTCGTATAAAGCAGTCTATTTATTAGGACTGCTCGAATGATATCGCCGGCGATAAATGACGTAAAACGTCCATTTCGATAAATGAACCCGCATGTAAAATGTTATCTCCCAATTCATTTTGGCAACCACGCTTGGATTCGGAACTCGAACATAAGCAATCAATTATGTAAGAAGTTCATTGGATCTACTCAATTCCTTAATAAGTGAGTTAATCCCTTGTTGATAATTGGTGTTTGAAAACCTAGATTGCTGAAGCCATTCAAATCAGCGATTCTTTAAAACATTACAGTATGATTTACAGTATGATTTAGGAATATCGTCAAGCAACGTGTGTTTTGTTGCAGCATCTTGTGTGCTCGCGGTGGAAACATCCAGCCACTCGTTTGGGGACAGCTGATTCGGTAAGATTCTGAGCTGGCAACAACACTATATGACGTTCGTCGTTGTTGTTATTTTTTTTGGTGTTGGAGCCATCCCGATGCTTGAGTAGTGCACTGACACCTCCCGAATGGCAGCAGCGATGATTTCTTTCATCAAGTTTTGGCGTCCCCAGAAGCTTTCGAAGACGTGAAAACAGGGGGCGTTAGGTGTTGCTAAACTCAGGGAAAACTCACATGTGTTGACGAATGGGTTTATTTTTCTGTTATTTGACCAAATCCAATTGTTTCCCAAAGATTGCTACAGTTAGAGCGTAAGAAACTGTAAAATAACTTTGGGAATCTTTTCTTCGACTGCATTATCCAAGCTAAATGTCTCACTGTAGACGGATGTTTATATTGATATTTCATAACACAACTTGGATTTGCCCAGGGTTTTCGTTGATAATATAGTAATGTTCGAAATAGCCTTCTAGCCGTTGAGACTTAAGGGTTGATAATAGATATGTACTTATCCAAACGGGCCCACCGAATATAAAGAATCAAACTGGGAGGTTTGTCAATTAATCGTTTTAAACAAACGTTAATTTATCAGTAAACTACAAGGCACCATCCTTAGAAATGTATTCGTGAAACTACGGAATGGCTTAACAGATATACGTGGTAAGGTGGGTAGGGAAATGTACTCGGCGTCCCGAACGAGTTGTCGAAGGAATTGGGATGCGCGTGGGGGTGGTTGGGAGACCAACAGGTGGGTTATCATTGGGTTGGTGCTTTGGAAAAGGATTGTCAATTTATAGTTTTAAACAAACGTTCGCAAATCTAAAAAAAATAATACTTATTAAAAGAATAGTAGCAACATCAGAAACACCGATTTGCTATCCTAATGCATCAAGCATAATGAGTTTCAGCTGTGTATTCTGTCCATTCTAATTGACCCTTTCATTCCCCCGTGGAAACATTTTTATGCATTGATTTAATTGTTTTCATATGATGACCCCAGTGGAAATAGGTGTGCCCAATTTCACTAAATCCGTTTTTATAATAACACAACTTTAACGTCCATTAACAATAATGTGTTAGGCTTCTTCTGCTGCGTTTAAAGAAATGTTTTGTCTAACTTCTAAGAAGCATAACTTAAGAAATGACACACAAGTTTGCTGAATCTAGGTAAAAGAAGCGATTTGGTGTTTTTGTTAAAAAAAAGGTTGTTCGACGACGTCGGGCTTGCCTCATAACTACTACGTCTAGCAAACTCCTACGTCTGTTGCGACGATGTTACGAGGAGGTGTAATCAAACCAATCACAGCAGCAGAAGCAGCATCGTGTCTTTTCAAGTTGTTACTCAGCAACACCGAGGGTAGTTCGGACGACGCCTGGCTTGCCTGTTAACTACTGCGTCTAGCAACCTTGGACGTCTGTAAAGATTGTGTTACGAAAAGGTGTTACTCAACGTATCAAATCAGCAGATGCAGCATCGAGTCGCTGCTTGTGCTGACTTATTTTAAACTTCAGGAAGTTCGGACGACGTTAGCTTGCCTGTAAACAACTGCGTCTAGCAACCTTACACGTCTGTTAAGACGGCGTAACGAGAATCAAACCAATAGCAGCACCAGAAGATGCATCGTGTCTCTGCTATTGGTAACTCAGCATACACCTTGGAAAGTTCGGACGACGGGTGGATTGCCTAGCAAACACCCTTTTGGCTTTGACACTCAAAAACCGATTTCCGACCACGAACGCGCGATCTCCGACTTGACTTTAGGCCTTTTTGTGCGAAATTGGATATCTTATGCAGCAATTGTTGCTACGTCGTAGAAGTGCAACTTCGATAGTATAGAAGTGGAAGACTAGAAGAGGATTGGCTTTCAAGAATTTTTCAGAATTTTGTTGATTCATTTGCTTATAGATCTCGGTAAAGGGTAAGCATTTATACTTAAATAGCGTGTAAGAATACGAGGACACTGCGAGGAAAAGAGGGATTTCATTCACTGTAGATGGGTACAGAGTTACGGGGTCGGTCCTCCGGAATGAACAGGGGTATAAGGCGTCGGCTCTTGTTTAGGAGCAGGGGTAATCGGCGAATCTTATTTGTTCAGCATCATGATTTGATGCTCTGCCTGAAGCTTCGCGAAAGTTACCGTCAGCTCGCTGAATCGCTCCGCAAATGACTTCTGTCCGTCTTTTTCTGTATTGTCGCGCAAAGAAGAAACCGGTCGACATTCTGTTGTCGACGTTCTCGTAGATACGACCCTTCTTTGCAAGAGCCTTTGCGTCGTCTGCCTGCTAACATTCACCATTTTTCCTCGATAAAAAGTTTAAGAACGGATTAAGAAAGCTCACGATCCCAAAAGTTCGCATTTAAACATGGTCTCATCGCCTAGAAGGCTGTTTCGAACATTAATATATTAGCTACGATAATCCTTGACCAATCCAAGTTGACTCAATATAAACATCAGTCTACCCTTAAATATTTAGCTTGGCTAAGAGTGTCGAAAAAAAGATTCCCAACGTTAATTTACAGTTTCTCACGCTCAAACTGGACCAATCCATGGGAAACATTTGGAATTACACAAATAAGAAAAATAAAACAATTGGTCTTACATAATTGATTACTTATGTTCGAGTTCCGAATCCAAGCGCGGTTGCATGTATCGAAATGGACGTTTATACCTCATTTATCTCAGGCGATTTCATTCGACCAGCCTTGATAAATCGACTTTTTTATATTAAAAGATGGGGTAACCTTGAACGCTGTTGACTTACGGTGATATAAATCGTTTATTATCTGTATGTCAACCGATTCTCTATTAAGCCACCTTTTTACATATGATGTTTCCGTTTTAAATCCGTATTAAATGAAGTGTTTAAGGCTATGCTTTCTTCCACTTTCGTTTCGTATAATCCCGCCCTGGATTTATCACATGGTGTTTCCTCAACTCAGAGGCGAATAACAATTTATAAACCGCCTATCAGCATTTCCATTAGTGCGGTTCGATATTTCTGACGCAATCACAAATAATGTTGCAACAAAACAATTGCAGTTTGAAGATGCTTCGATATTGAAGTGTGATTTATGGAATTTTAAATAATCGGTGATTTGACGTGATCGATCTATCTAGGTTTTACAATTTCCATCCATCCATCTACCTCTGAAGGACTAATAAATAGACGGACATATACGACGCGTCGTAGTGACCTTGGTGAGCTCTTTGTAACTTTACATTAATCAATGTTGCTCTGGATAATGTTGCGGACAAACTACGGCAGTGATAATCTGATCAGTTCTGTAGAAATGTATTCTAACAGACATGATTACCGAATCGGTTGTCCATCGGTTGTTATATGCGACGTTACAAGCAACAAGACGGCTCCGAAACCTCCGAAACAGTAACAACAAAAACGTGACCGTTATTTGGTGTTGTTGCCATCTCAGAACGTTTGTAAATCAGCGGGCCTGAACTAGTGGCCTGATGGTTCCAACGACAGCACACAAGATCCTACAACAAAACAAACGTTGCTTGACGATGTTCTTGAATCATACCACCCTGAATGCATCACTTGCCTTTTTTTCGATCTGAGATTATTTTTGCGATCAAACATAGTGTTTCAACAAAAAACAATTGAAGTTTTAAGATACTTCGAACTTGAAGCCTGATTCATGGAATTTTTAATCGACGGGCATATCCGAAGCTTCGCAACGTTATCCAAATCAGTAATAACGACACCTACGTGTATTGATTAGCAACGAAACATCGCGCATTTCAGCCAACATCTTTTCTCGTAATGCCTCGCATTATACCTCTTAGATTCCTTGTAATCGAGAAGGGTCAATGTAGAGGTCATTTCCAGAACTGAAGTTAAGAGGCCACAGGTCACTGCGAATATATTCCCTTTATTCGTCTTATGTTTTCTTTCGGGTCTATTTAAACCGTTTCGTATGCAGTCCTTCTCAGTAAAACAACCTTTCTTGACCAATGAAATAAACGCCTCGCCATTTGACTGCGTTTATTACAACTAACGCTTTCTAACGGATAAAATGCCAAATCAAGAAGGCCGTTGATTTCCAAAACACGTTTAACGATCGCACAGTTTCATTTCTTCAAAAAATAATTAAATTAATTGATGGTCTTGCACTGGTTGGATATCTCAATCCTTCTAAGTTAAACAACCCTTTTTGACCAATGAAAGAAACTGCTCGCTATTTAAATGCGTTTATTACAAATAGCAAACAATCAACAGAAGATTACCCGATTGCAACGAATTTGAAAAGTCTTCTACCATTGTGCGGTTATCCAGTTGGCTGTTGGGCATAGCAAACTAAAGTATTTGAACAGGAAATCTCTGATAATAACCACTTTTTCAGAGTTGTCTTTTAGCCAATCCGGATTGAATTTCATATCGACGCCGCAGGTTTCATGATTTATTACCATCTTCACTGTTAAGTTATACACCTCAACGATGTAAGGTACCAACACCGTCGACATTGTTTTATGTTTAAAGGTCTGTTTTCTGACTGTAACAAACCTCGTTTGAATGATCATTAGCTGCTTAGCCTCACAAAAGCAAATCGTCCATGTTGAATTTAACGAAGTACAATTACAAAAAGCTGAAGGACTGGCGATTGCCAGACTAACTTTCTCGCCGTTGGACAATTCAATTTGGTCGGTGAAAGCAAACATCCCTTTCATATGAAGCTGCACTTCGGAAGTTGTAAGCTTGTGGTAATTCAAACAGGCGTTTGACAATACCAAGAAAGACCACAGCGCACGAAGATTCATCTCATCAAGTAGCGATGCGACGACTCTCTTCTCCTCCTCTGCTGGTTTATCACACGGAAACGTGACCTTGAGCTAGGTTATTGCCATTCCTGTTGAGCGTGCTTCTTCTAACCACTCACACAAGGAGACAAGGATCACGCCGATTAAGAACCAGTGCACTGAACAAGATACCAATTATTTCAAAACAATTTTATTGAAACCGTTGACTTACGAGATTGTTATCAAGTTGCTGAACTTGACATATGTACAGTTATTAATTAAAGAGTGGATAAAACAATTTTTATTATTCATACAACATAGTTGTTAAAAATCAAAGGTTCCAGCTTGATGTGAGCCGTATATGGCGGGATTGAATTTGTTTTTGCCTGCACAGGACTTTATTTTTGTTGCAGGAGCTTGTGTGCTGATCTGAGATTCAAATGCGTTGTTTCAACCAAAACCGAGGCGCAATTCGAGGTCAAGATCTGTTCCAAGCAATATGTTGGGACTTTGAAAGTGAAACTAATGTCACATGTGTTTACCAATTGGCTGGTATTTATGTTATTTTATAAATTCCAAATGTTTCCCTGGGATTGATCTTGTTGGAGCGTGAGAAACTCTTAAACAATCTTCAAGCAGTTCAGGGCAGTTTAAGGGTTTGACAGAACTCATTATTTTCTGCGGAGCATTTGAAAAGCAAATGTAAAATAATAACAATAGTGTTACATATTTAAATATCATTTGCAAAATCGTGTGTTTATTTGTATTTGAGCTCAGTACTGAATATCCAGTTGCTTCTCATACCAAAACGGCAATTCCACGTCACCCATCCTTTATGCATAACAGTCTACATTTTACGCGTATGCAAAACTGTACAACATTTAGCTTTTTTTGAAATTCTCCTTTTTAAGTTTGGGCTTTACTGTGGCAGGTTCCCAACCAATTTAGATTCTGATACAATGCTCGAGCATTTTCATTTCTTTAGGTCTGCTCTGTCTCAAGCCTTAACATATAGAACCGACATTACTTACTAGGAATAATATTTTATTAACAACGCAATAATGTAGCCGGATTAAAGTGAAGTCAAACATGTTCCTGCTGACGTATCTTTATTCAAGTTTACGTATTACACAGCAGCTGGAAGTATTTTATGAAGAAATAACCGACCAGCCTTGAATATTCTTGGATTTCATTCGACCAACGCAGATTGGATGTATCACTGACAACGCAGTTCTTATGATCTATATACATTTCGGCGTCGAGGTTATTCACTTCAAATAACGTGTAGCCCGATACCAAGTTTATTCCAAGGACCTGCCAAATCTAAAATGTGTGATTAAAGTTAAGAACCCGGAAACTTACAGCCTCTTCGAGTCTGAAGCGTAGAAAGCGAGCTTTGTAAATGCATTTACTCATTCGTGAACTTATCGAAGTACAGTTGCAAAACAATGGTTTTCTCGTCGATTCTATCCTAACGCTTTCAGTACTTGACAAGTCGAGAATGTCAGTGTAATTAAATAAACCTCCCATATGCTGATGTACATCCGAGGCCGTTATCTTCTGTCTCGAAGAACAGGCGTTTGCAAATCCCAAGAACAGCCATAACACAAGAAAATCCATTTCTTTAAATGACAATGAGCCAACTCTCTTTTATACTGTTTCATTGCATGGGATTGTGACCTTGAATTGGGTCAGCTCTATTCCGGTGCACCGCGCTTTACTCACGCAAGAAGAGAGTGGTTAGGCGGTGAAGCAGGACTTAAGTAAGCCCCAAATTATATTGTATAAATCATTTTAATAAAGCCTAACATATTGGGAAGACGGGTTGAGATTTCGAGAGTTGGTCAGAAAAACCTCCGCTAAAGCCATTCTGAGGTTGGCCGAATGAGGCAATTAAAATAGAGGCCATTGAAGGCCTAATCTTGGACATTGAGTTACAATGGTTACTGATTTGGCCCGTTTGCTGTTCAGAGCATGAATGGCTGGTTGAGAATTTGCGTGTCATGTCTAGAATCGGAGTAAACACGTGAAGAATTCACGAAGCGCATTAATTCTGTCGCTAATCGACTATTGTGATAAACAGTGCTAAATACATTAATTTCAAAGATTTCCGTATTCTGCGCGTAGCCCCAACGAATAGAATGAATACGTCGCTTTATTACCAGTTTCTATTAGGAATCTCAACTTCGATCAATTGCTTAATCCAACTGGTTTTAGTCGCCGTAACAACTAAAATACGTTGAATGCCACTTTAAATATTAATTTCATAGATTTCCATAGTCGTGTTGACCCAATCGCGAATGCATTACGCATTTTAAAATATACTAGGTCGAAAAAATATGATCTCTTTGTTCGTCGAATGAGTTTTTTCGGGCGTATTCAATCCGTTGCGAATGCACAACATAGGTTCAGATGACACAGGTCCCAACAAATATAATCTCTTTGTTCATCCTCGGGTGTTGGCGCCATCCTGATGATTAAGTAGTGCATCGTACACCTCTCGAATAGCAGCAGCGATGACTTCTTTCATCAGGGCTATGGCGTCATCAGAGCTTTCGAAGACGTGAAAAAAGGTGACGCGAGGTGTTGCTAAAATCAGAGAAAAGTCGATTTTCAATCATCTGTCGTGCTGTCCCATAGGAGTGGATCGGACTGGTAGCCATGTGACTACGAATGAAAAGCTGAAGTCCATTCGAAAGCACTCTGCACGATGTTAAGCGCCATGGACATGAGTTTACGATTCACTGTTTATCGGTAATTTCCATTGTGTATATTTATAACCGTGTGGCCAGCCAATTGTTTTTTTTCTGTTATTTGAGCAATTCCAATTGTTTCCCAGGGATTGGTCCAGTTTGAGCATGAGAAACTGTAAAATAACGTTATAAGCAAATGAATCAACAGAATTCTGAAAAATTCTTGAAAGCGAATCTTCTCCTAGTCTTCTCCTTTTTGCATTCTACGACGTAGCAACGATTGCTGCATATGATATCCTATTTCGCAAAGCCGTCTCGGTTTAGATAGTTGCCAAACGCCAAATCAGCCATTAATAATCGTTATTCGATGTCTGGAGTCTCATTTCAGTGTATTACAAGAACGGTGTCATAAAGCAATTTAGCGATTCCTTATTTTTCCCGATTTAAAGTTTCACTGGAGCAGATGAAGCATGTATCGTGATTCGAAGTTCTACGATAACTTAATTACCAATTAGCCTTTTTATGACATACGCGTCTAAACAGGTTTACAAATGCGAACGCAAACAAAACTATAATCAAGATTGTTCTCTTGATTTAATAATACAAAGGCACAGTGTTAAGTCGGCGATCTCGCGTTTGTTAGCGGAAATCGGTTCGCGTGTGTTAGAACAAAAAGGGGGGATTTAAAGTCACTACGATGCTGCTGCTGCTTCTGCTGCTGTTATTGGTTGGGTTACACATCCCGTCTTAACATACGCGCGAGGTGTCTTGAGGAAGACGTTTGCAGTCAATCTTGACGTCGCCCGAACTTCCTCAAGTGTAAAAAAAATCTGAGGAAGCAGAGACACGATGCTGCATCTGCTGCTTTGATAAGTTGTGTTACACAACCCCGTTACACAATCTTGACAGACGTCCAGGGTTGCTAGACGCAGTTGTTAACATGCAATCATAACGTCGTCTGAACTTTCCTCGGTGTTTCCTGAGTAACAACTTGAAAAGATACGATGCTTCTTCTGCTGCTGTGTTTGGTTTGATTACACCTCGTTACAGCGTCTAAACCGACGCGCGAGGTGTCTTGCGGAAAGCTTTATGTCGTCCGAACTTCCTGAAGTTTAAAATAAGTCCGCACAAGCAGCAACACGATGCTGCATCTGTTGATATGATACGTTGGGTCAACACCTTCACGTAACACAATCTTGAGAGACGTACAAGGTTGCAAGACGCAGTAGTTAACAGGCAAGCCAGACGTCGTCCGAACTCTCCTCGGTGTTTGCTGACTCAGCACAAGCAGAGACACGATGCTGCTTCTTCTGCTGTGATTGGTAATTTAACAACTCCTCGTAACATCGTCTTGACAGACGTGCAAGGTTGCTTGACGCAGACGTTTACAGGCAAGCCAGACGATTTTCGAACAACCCTTTTTTTAACAACAACACCAACTTGCTTTTTAAACCTAGAATCACAAAAAGTATGTGTCATTTGTTAAGTTATGCCTCGTAGAAGTTAGAGAAACATTTCTTCGAAAGTAGCATAAGAAGCCTAACACATTATTGTTAATAGACGTTAAAGTTTTGTTATTATTAAAACTGGAATAGTGAAATTGGGCAAAGCAATTTTCACTGGGGTCATCATATGAAAACAATTAAATCAATGCATAAAAATGTTTCGCGGGGGAATGAAGAGGCCAATCAGAATGGACAAAATACACAGCTGAAACTAATTATGCTTGATGCATTACGATAGCAAATGGGTGTTTCTGATGTTGCTACTATTTTTTTAATAAGTATTATTTATTTTAGATTTGCGAATCAAATACGACGACGAAAAAAAGCAGTTCTGTCAACCCTTAAAACTGCTCTCAACCGCTTCGAGGATAGAAAGGTTTCACCTTTATAGCAAATTATGGTGAATATAGGACTTTCTCCGAAAAAAGCCTGTAGATCTCCAAACCACCCCCACGCGCATCCCCATTCCTTCGACAATTCGTTCGGGACGCCGAGTACATTTCCCTACCCACCTTACGACGTATATCTGTTCAGCCATTCTGTCGTTTCACGACTATATTTCTAAGAAGGGTGCCTGGTAGTGTACTAATTAATTAACGTTTGTTTAAAACGATAAATTGACAAACCTCCGAATTTAAATCTACGAACTAATCGTCTTGATTCCTTATATTCGCTGGGCCCGTTTGGGTAAGAACATATCTATTATCAACCCTTCAATTGGCGAGCATTTTAATTTTGTTTTCGTCACTTACCACGTTTTCTTTCGGTAATAAAAAAAATGGCATCTGACGAACAAATTGCCGCGGTTTCGGTTAAAGTTCCCCATACTGTCTCACCTCAAGCATCCAACAGACAAATTGATGTAATAATAATAATATAATAATAATAATAATTTTTACGCTTTATTAAGGTCACAAAGACCAGAACTTTCAGCATTTTATGTTTAACAGGAATGGAGGAAATAACAACGAGGTAATGGCGGCCATAGAAGGCCTTGTCCATAACGCGCGCGAGACAGTTTCCGCCACCCGGCCTCCAGGTTGCTAGATTACAAGCGCACGCCACTACGCTCGTATCGCTCCCTCTTTTAACGATACCCCGACTTGGTGAAACCTCCAAAGCACGACGCTCCTTTTAAACACGATGTCGAACATTTCATACGCACCCGAAATCCCCCACAGTCTTGCCGTCTGCGCAGACTAGCCCCTGAGAAAAGACGAATCGTC
This sequence comes from Proteocephalus fallax, assembly GCA_028672205.1. Lineage (NCBI taxonomy): Eukaryota > Metazoa > Platyhelminthes > Cestoda > Proteocephalidea > Proteocephalidae > Proteocephalus > Proteocephalus fallax. Next base: position 19,091 of record JAPUBX010002453.1, read on the forward strand.
GAAAAGGAATTCGATAAAATGCAGGCTCTAGGCATTATAAGACCGTCTTCCAGCAGCTGGTCCTCTCATCTACGCGTGGTCGCGAAGGATACTCAAGGGGATAGGAAGCCCTGTGGTGATTTCCGGACCTAAAACACAGTAACTGAACACGACAATTACCCAATTCTCCATATCCAAGATTGCGTTGCCACCCATCACGAAAAAACTATTTTTTTCAACCGTCGATCTCACGCGCGCCTATCACCAAATTCCCGTCGCAGCAGAAGACATTCCCAAATCCGCCATTAAGACACCCTTTGAGTTATTCGAGTTCTTACGAATGCCTTTTGGTTTGCGGAACGCGCCCAGACCTTCCAGCGTTTCTACGATTCCATTTTCCGCGGGCTAGATTATGTATTCGTATATGTCGACGACATCTTGATCGCCAGCACGACACAGAAAGAACACCTAAAACACGTAGAAGAGGTTTTTCGGCGTCTTTATCACAACGGCCTAGTAATCAACAGAGAGCAAATATTGTTTCGGCTCGTCATCGGTTCAGTACCTCAGACACCTGATTTCTTCCAAAGGATGTTTATCCCTGCCCGAAAATGTGAAGGCTGTATCAAGTTTCCCAGTTCCCAAGACTCGCCGCCAGCTGCGTCGGTTTCTGGGAATGATTAATGTTTACCGCCGTTTCATACCCAATTGTGCCTCCATCTCTTTGCCCCTACACGCATTGACCGGTGTAGCCAACAGACCATTTAACTTGACATATAATCAACTGTCAGCCGCGGGTATTTTGAAACAGAAGCTGGCAACATGTACCTTGCTTTTTAACCCGATCGGTAACGCTTGCTTATATCTTATGGTATACGCGACGACCGTAGCTGCTGGTGCCGTTTTACATCAAGATGTCGGGGATCACCAACAACCACTGGCATTTTTATCGAAAGCTTTCTCGTCGACGGAGAGACGCTATAGTACTTTAGGACGCGAATTATAAGCGGTTTATGCAGCCATACGCAACTTCAGACATTGGGTTGATGCTTCGACTATAATGGTTTTCACGGACCATTTACCACTTATTTCAGCTTCCCGTTCATCATCTGCCAGGTACACGGAGAGAGAAATACGGCAACTAGATGTTCTGTCGCTATTTAACATCGAATTTAGGCACGTGAAGGGAGTCGACAACCCAGTCGCTAATGCTCTTTCACGTATCACAATCAATGGTTAGACCACAGCGCCCTATATTGACTACGAGGCTTTAGCACAAGCACAACAGGAGCCACGCGTTGGTACTCATAATCGCCCATCCACTAATAACGTTTTCCCGTTGCCCTGCACAGCGATCACAAATATGTGTGACACCTCGAAGACACATGGTCGAGATGTTTCACCGGCAGCTTAAAGCAGTCCTCAAAGCTAGAGATGACAGAAACGATTGGGTGGACAATCTTGCACTGACCCTACCATGAATCCAATCGACGATGAAACATGACCTGTTAAGTAGCCCAGCCGAACTGGTAATAGCGACAACGTTAAGATTACCCGGAGGGTTTTTTGCCGCCGAATCCCCCTGCCAATGAGCACGCCGTGTACGATTTTTTGACGCACATAAGACTTTTCGCCAGAAATCTGCGCCCTATCTCTCACGACCACCTACACAACCTTCACATTTGGATCCGGCGCTACAGAAATGCTCCCATGTATTTGTCTCCTGCGACCTCTCTAGCCTCGCTTCGATGGCCCTTTTGAGGTCAGGAAACGTACAACTTAATTGTTCACAGTGCTGATGAACGGCGAAGAGGACACCATCACCGGTGATCGTCTAGGAAACGCTGTTGGGTGAAAAGTTTACCCCTGTCCGTGCTCCGTCGAGTGACCCGGTGGCGACCACCATTTTTGACCCAACGTGTGAACGAAACTCGGACAATCCTTTTACGCATCACCAACCCAAGGATAACCCTACGTGTAGATATCCAAACCACCCCTCAAAGCGCATGCCCATTCCTTGAAAACTCGTTGGGGAGGCCAAGTACATTTCCCTACTGACCTTAAAACGTATATCTGTTAAGCCATTCCGTCGTTTAACGAATACATTTCTAAGGAAGGTGCCATGTGGTGTACTGATTAATTAACGTTTGTTTTAAACGATTAATTGACACACCTCCCGATTTGAACTTACGAAGTGGTCGTCTGGATTCTTTATATTCGGTCGGCCCGTTTGGATAAGAACATATCTATTATCAACCCTTCAGTCTCAACGGCTAGAAGGCTGTTTCGAACATTAATATATTATCGACAAAAACCCTGGACAAATCCAACACCAGTCTACCGTGAGAAATTAAGCTTGGCTAAGGCAGTCTAAGAAAGGATTCTCAAGATTCTTTTACAGTTTCTCACGCTCCAACTGTACAAATCCCTGGGAAACAATTGGAATTGGTCAAATAACAGAAATACAAACTAATTCGTCAACACATGGGACATTAGTTGCATTATCAAGGTCGCAACATGTCGCATGGAAAGGTTCGTGAACAAATGCCGCATAATGCCTTTAAGCTATGAGTCAAATACTGACGAGATATTTAATTAGAAATACGTCCACTTTGTCCTAACAGAAAGCTATGCGCCCGACTTCTCGAAGAACAGATTTTCATCTTTGTCGACCAAATCATCGGACAGAATGCATTCAATCGACTTTATCTATTCATCCGAAGTAACAAGGCTGCCAGTACGATCCAATTCTATTAGACAGCACAACGGATGATTGCAAATCGAGTTTTCTGTGATTTTAGCAACACCTCCCGCCCAATTTTTCACGTCTTCGAAATCTTCTGGTGACGCTAACGCCCTGATAAAAGAATTCATCGCTGCTGCTATTCGAGAGGTGTACGATGCACTACTCAAGCATCAGGATGGCTCCAACACCCACAACAATCACAAAAACAAAAACGATAACCGTCATATGGTGTTGTTGCCAGCTCAGAATCTTAGCGAATCAGCTGACCCCAAACGAGTGGCTGGGTGTTTCCACCGCGAGCACACAAGATGCTGCAACAAAACACACGTAGCTTGGCGATGTTTTTAAATCAGACTGCAAGGTTTGTGATTTTGACGAATCGCTGATTCGAATGGCTTCAGCAATTTAGGGTTTCAAACACAAACTATTAACAAGGGATAAACTCACAAATTTAGGAATTGAGTAGATGCAATGAACTTCTAACATAATTGATTACTTATGTTCGGGTTCCGAATCCAAGCGTGGTTGCCAAAATGAATTAAGAAATAAAATTTTACATGCGGGTGCATTTATGGTAATAGACGTTGATACCTTATCATTCGAGCAGCCCTGATAAATAGACTGCTTTATACGACAAGATGAGGTAACCTTGAACGCTGTTGACTTACGGTGATATTAATCGTTTATTATCTGTATGTCAACCGATTCTCTATTAAGCAACCTTTTTACATATGATGTTTCCGTTTTAAATCCGTATTACATTATTGTGAAAATGAAGTGTTTAAGGCTATGCTTTCTTCGACTTTCGTTTCGTATAATCCCGCCCTGGATTTATCACATGGTGTTTCCTAAACTCAGAGGCGAATGACAAGTTTCAAACCGCCTATCAGCAGTTCCATTGGTGCGGTTCGATATTTCTGACGCAATCACAAATAATGTTTCAACAAAACAATTGCAGTTTGAAGATGCTTCGATATTGAAGTGTGATTTATGGAATTTTAAATAATCGGTGAGTTGACGTGATCGATCTATCTAGGTTTTACAATTTCCATCCATCCATCTACCTCTGAAGGACTAATAAATAGACGGACATATACGACGCGTCGTAGTGACCTTGGTGCGCTCTTTGTAACGTTAAATTAATCAATGTTGCTCTGGATAATGTTGCGGACAAACTACGGCAGTGATAAACTGATCAGTTCTGTAGAAATGTATTCTAACAGACATGATTACCGAATCGGTTGTCCATCGGTTGTTATATGCGACGTTACAAGCAACAAGACGGCTCCGAAACCTCCGAAACAGTTACAACAAAAACGTGACCGTTATTTGGGGTTGTTGCCATCTCAGAACGTTTGTGAATCAGCGGGCCCGAACTAGTGGCCTGATGGTTCCAACGACAGCACACAAGATCCTACAACAAAACAAACGTTGTTTGACGATGTTCTTGAATCATACCACCCTGAATGCATCACTTGCCTTTTTTTCGATCTGAGATTATTTTTGCGATCAAACATAGTGTTTCAACAAAAAACAATTGAAGTTTTAAGATACTTCGAACTTGAAGCCTGATTCATGGAATTTTTAATCGACGGGCATATCCGAAGCTTCGCAACGTTATCCAAATCAGTAATAACGACACCTACGTGTATTGATTAGCAGCGAAACATCGCGCATTTCAGCCAACATCTTTTCTCGTTATGCCTCGCATTATACCTCTTAGATTTCTTGTAATCGAGAAGGGTCAATGAAGAGGTCATTTCTAGAACTGAAGTAAAGAGGCCACAGATCACTGCGAATATATTCCCTTTATTCGTCTTATGTTTTCTTTCGGGTCTATTTAAATCGTTTCGTATGCAATACCGAATATCAGTCGTAAAATGTCAACGCGAATATAATTTTTTTTCTTATTTTGTTCGCTTGTTCCTGCTGTACATTTGGACATATTCCAGCTTCATTATGTCCACGGTGTTTCGACTGCCCATGTCGTTTTTATAGCCACAAAAACGCGTGTTAGTTAACAATGCGGTTTTAGTTTGCGAGATTGAATCTTCGGTGGCCCTTTTTTAAAGACAAAGCAGATAAAGGGGAACGAATGCAGCCAGGGAAGAATTATCGTATCAAATTCTAAAGCAATTAAGCCACATTGATCGACGGATTTGTACGTCCATGGAATATATTTTATGTCGGACTATGTAAAAAATGGAGTGCATACAAATGCAACAGAAACCATTGAAACCTTGAAAGACAACTTTCGGCACGAAATTGGCAAAATGGAATTCCAATTACGCCGAAATGTCATCGCAGATTTCAAAAAAAAATCGACATCTAATGTCGAATTTGAAACTCGAATAACTGCCTTTTTTGTTTGTCTGATTCCTGAGTCTTCTTTTTGCGGACCTCTTAACTCAAATTATGAGCAACCACAAAACCGTTTTAACAATCGATTTTCTTTGTCTTATTGTTAAATTTGTCGGCAAACAACGAAGTCGATTTGAACCCAATCAAGTGTTCTAAATGAACGTGTCGACGCCGTGCTTATCCTGCAGATGTAACGCTTTCTAACAGATAAAATGACAAATCAAGGAGGCACTTTCTGGGTATTGTCAACCAAGATCGCAAGTCTTTCCATTGCCCCCCATTAAATGATTACGAGCCCGTTCGTTTCTGAAACGCTTGAAGCGATCACAGAGTTTCATTTCTTGAAAAAATAATAAAATGAATTAATTTTAAAAGTCTCAGTCCTTCTCAGTAAAACAACCTTTCTTGACCAATGAAATAAACGCCTCGCCATTTGACTGCGTTTATTACAAATAACGCTTTCTAACGGATAAAATGCCAAATCAAGAAGGCCGTAGGTTTCCAAAACACGTTTAACGATCGCACAGTTTCATTTCTTCAAAAAATAATTAAATTAATTGATGGTCTTGCACTGGTTGGATATCTCAATCCTTCTAAGTTAAACAACCCTTTTTGACCAATGAAAGAAACTGCTCGCTATTTAAATGCGTTTATTACAAATAGCAAACAATCAACAGAAGATTACCCGATTGCAACGAATTTGAAAAGTCTTCTACCATTGTGCGGTTATCCAGTTGGCTGTTGGGCATAGCAAACTAAAGTATTTGAACAGGAAATCTCTGATAATAACCACTTTTTCAGAGTTGTCTTTTAGCCAATCCGGATTGAATTTCATATCGACGCCGCAGGTTTCATGATTTATTACCATCTTCACTGTTAAGTTATACACCTCAACGATGTAAGGTACCAACACCGTCGACATTGTTTTATGTTTAAAGGTCTGTTTTCTGACTGTAACAAACCTCGTTTGAATGATCATTAGATGCTTACCTCACAAAAGCAAATCGTCCATGTTGAATTTAACGAAGTACAATTACAAAAAGCTGAAGGACTGGCGATTGCCAGACTAACTTTCTCGCCGTTGGACAATTCAATTTGGTCGGTGAAAGCAAACATCCCTTTCATATGAAGCTGCACTTCGGAAGTTGTAAGCTTGTGGTAATTCAAACAGGCGTTTGACAATACCAAGAAAGACCACAGCGCACGAAGATTCATCTCATCAAGTAGCGATGCGACGACTCTCTTCTCCTCCTCTGCTGGTTTATCACACGGAAACGTGACCTTGAGCTAGGTTATTGCCATTCCTGTTGAGCGTGCTTCTTCTAACCACTCACACAAGGAGACAAGGATCACGCCGATTAAGAACCAGTGCACTGAACAAGATACCAATTATTTCAAAACAATTTTATTGAAACCGTTGACTTACGAGATTGTTATCAAGTTGCTGAACTTGACATATGTACAGTTATTAATTAAAGAGTGGATAAAACAATTTTTATTATTCATACAACATAGTTGTTAAAAATCAAAGGTTCCAGCTTGATGTGAGCCGTATATGGCGGGATTGAATTTGTTTTTGCCTGCACAGGACTTTATTTTTGTTGCAGGAGCTTGTGTGCTGATCTGAGATTCAAATGCGTTGTTTCAACCAAAACCGAGGCGCAATTCGAGGTCAAGATCTGTTCCAAGCAATATGTTGGGACTTTGAAAGTGAAACTAATGTCACATGTGTTTACCAATTGGCTGGTATTTATGTTATTTTATAAATTCCAAATGTTTCCCTGGGATTGATCTTGTTGGAGCGTGAGAAACTCTTAAACAATCTTCAAGCAGTTCAGGGCAGTTTAAGGGTTTGACAGAACTCATTATTTTCTGCGGAGCATTTGAAAAGCAAATGTAAAATAATAACAATAGTGTTACATATTTAAATATCATTTGCAAAATCGTGTGTTTATTTGTATTTGAGCTCAGTACTGAATATCCAGTTGCTTCTCATACCAAAACGGCAATTCCACGTCACCCATCCTTTATGCATAACAGTCTACATTTTACGCGTATGCAAAACTGTACAACATTTAGCTTTTTTTGAAATTCTCCTTTTTAAGTTTGGGCTTTACTGTGGCAGGTTCCCAACCAATTTAGATTCTGATACAATGCTCGAGCATTTTCATTTCTTTAGGTCTGCTCTGTCTCAAGCCTTAACATATAGAACCGACATTACTTACTAGGAATAATATTTTATTAACAACGCAATAATGTAGCCGGATTAAAGTGAAGTCAAACATGTTCCTGCTGACGTATCTTTATTCAAGTTTACGTATTACACAGCAGCTGGAAGTATTTTATGAAGAAATAACCGACCAGCCTTGAATATTCTTGGATTTCATTCGACCAACGCAGATTGGATGTATCACTGACAACGCAGTTCTTATGATCTATATACATTTCGGCGTCGAGGTTATTCACTTCAAATAACGTGTAGCCCGATACCAAGTTTATTCCAAGGACCTGCCAAATCTAAAATGTGTGATTAAAGTTAAGAACCCGGAAACTTACAGCCTCTTCGAGTCTGAAGCGTAGAAAGCGAGCTTTGTAAATGCATTTACTCATTCGTGAACTTATCGAAGTACAGTTGCAAAACAATGGTTTTCTCGTCGATTCTATCCTAACGCTTTCAGTACTTGACAAGTCGAGAATGTCAGTGTAATTAAATAAACCTCCCATATGCTGATGTACATCCGAGGCCGTTATCTTCTGTCTCGAAGAACAGGCGTTTGCAAATCCCAAGAACAGCCATAACACAAGAAAATCCATTTCTTTAAATGACAATGAGCCAACTCTCTTTTATACTGTTTCATTGCATGGGATTGTGACCTTGAATTGGGTCAGCTCTATTCCGGTGCACCGCGCTTTACTCACGCAAGGAGAGAGTGGTTAGGCGGTGAAGCAGGACTTAAGTAAGCCCCAAATTATATTGTATAAATCATTTTAATAAAGCCTAACATATTGGGAAGACGGGTTGAGATTTCGAGAGTTGGTCAGAAAAACCTCCGCTAAAGCCATTCTGAGGTTGGCCGAATGAGGCAATTAAAATAGAGGCCATTGAAGGCCTAATCTTGGACATTGAGTTACAATGGTTACTGATTTGGCCCGTTTGCTGTTCAGAGCATGAATGGCTGGTTGAGAATTTGCGTGTCATGTCTAGAATCGGGGTAAACACGTGAAGAATTCACGAAGCGTATTAATTCTGTCGCTAATCGACTATTGTGATAAATAATGCAAAATACATTAATTTCAAAGATGCCCGTATTCTGCGCGTAGCCCCAACGAATAGAATGAATACGTCGCTTTATTACCAGTTTCTATTACGAATCCCAACTTCGATCAATTGCTTAATGCAGCTGGTTTAAGTCGCCGTAAACACTAAAATACGTTGAATGCCACTGTAAGCATTAATTTCATAGATTTCCATAGTCGTGGTGACCCAATCGCGAATGCATTACGCATTTTAAAATATACTAGGTCGAAAAAATATGATCTCTTTGTTCGTCGAATGAGTTTTTTCGGGCGTATTCCATCCGTTGCGAATGCAAAATATAGGTTCAGATGACACAGGTCCCAACAAATATAATCTCTTTGTTCATCCTCGGAACAAAATAACCGGAAAATTAATTTTTTTCCGTAATTTATTTCTCCGGCCATATTTTATTTCAAAGTCGACTTCAATTGAAGTTCAGATAGATCAAACCGATCAAATCACCGATTATTTAAATTCCATAAATAAAACTACAATTTCGAAGCATCTTCAAACTTCATTTATTTTTGCAGCATTGTGTGATTGCGTTAGAAAGATATAACCACGCCAATGGAACTGCTGATAAGCGGTTAAAAACTCGCTTTTAACCTCGCGTAAACATTATGAGCTGAGGAAACACGATGCCATGCATCCAAGGCGGAATTTTTCGAAGCGAAATTCGAAGAAAGCCTAGCCCGTAACACTTTATCTCACATCAATTTAATACGGATTAAAGCCGACAACATTTTTGGTAAAAAGGTGGCTTGATAGTAAATCGGTTTAGATTCAGACCATAAACGATTAATATCAACGTACGTAAACAGGGTTAAAGGTTACCACATCTTGTCGTATAAAACCGTCCATTTATTTGGGCTGCTAGAAAGATACCAACAGAGATAAATTACAGATCTAAGAAATATCTATTTGGATAAATGCACCCGCATATACAATTTAATTTCCCAATTCATTTAGGCAACAACGCTTATAATCGGAACTCAAGCACAAGTAACCAGGCATGTCAGAAGTCCATTGGTTCGTTTGTTCATAAACATAGCTTGGAAACCTAGATTGCTGAAGCCATTCAAATCAGCGATTCTTTAAAAGCCCAAAACTTGCAGTATGAATTAGGAATATCGTCAAGCAGCGTGTGTTTTGTTTCAGCATCTTGTGGCTGGCGCTGGAAACATCAAGCCATTAAATAATCGCGTTTTCTAGTTGCCTACCTATGCTCTCCATTTAATAAATCATCGTTTAGCGCCACTTCACTGGTTGTACACTTATCGCAGCTCCTTTATAAACAAACCCTTCCAATCCCCTCTAAATAAATTTCTCCAAGTGTAAATCTCTTCGACCAATGCGTGGACTATACTGTTCAATACCCACAAGAATGGTGTTATATCGCAATTCGGCTATTCTTTATTTGTTCCGATTTTAAGTTTCACTGGAGCAGATGAAGCACGTATCGTGATTCGAAGTTCAACAATAACTTAAAAACCACATAGCCTTTTTTATGGCACACAAGTCTAAAAAGGATTACCAATGCGAACGCAAACCAAAGTATAATCAATATTGTTCTCTTGATTTAATTATACAAAGGCACTACGTTAAGTCGGCGATCGCGCGTTCGTGGTCGGAAATCGGTTTGTGTGTGTTTAAACAAAAGGGGAGATTTGAGGTCACTACACATGAACTAAAAGACAGGTTCTTGTTGCACATTTTTTTATAGGGAAACGCTTGATTTCCCAAAGGGTTCTTTTTTTATTTTCATTAATCTCTGCTTTGTCTGACAACCACGCAGGTCACCATATAGAACACTCAGATTCAAGACAAGCTACAGGGCCTTTGCTGACAATCAATTCCTCAAATTTCCAGACCGTTACTCCAGTAAATCCACTCCAATGGGGTTTGTTCACCCAAAACACCCAACCTACTTGGCACAGTCTTCCGGTTGGTAGGTATGCGGTTGACGGTCATAATAATCATTTTGTCGGAATCCAGGTTTAGACTGATATTTAAAAAAAAAGAATATCTTTCTCCCAAGTAGCATAGTTCAAAGGTGCATTTAGAGACAAATGCTACGTCTCCAACAATTCCTGGCATTTCGAATTCTAAATCGTAAAATAACGACTAAGAAACTAGTAAGTAACAATTATGTATCAATTGAGAATCCCTACAAGCAGCATTGTTGTATGTTCCCTACAGAGCATGTCTTTTTCTACTTTGCTTTGAAATTGCTTCTGAATTTTGTGAGACTATTCTTACGTGGAAATTTGTTCAAATAAATCAATTGTGTCGTTTGCTGTTTTGATTTTCCAATCTATCATCTATCAATCATACATAGTAAACCGTCATCCATCTATATTAATTAACAGATGACCATTTGCCATTAAAGGTTTGTGTTTAATTTGAGTCTAAAAAAACTTTAAAATTTGTAAAAATCTACAAATATCGACATGATCTCGTCGCTCATGTCTATAACATAGAACCCTTAACCTGGAATTTATGATGAGTTTTATCTTCAAATTGGCCGAAAAGTTTGCGGAACCTTGCTTGTGACTCCTTTTTTTATTCTAAATTGAGAAATGTTGCGATGAAGCCGCATTGTAAACCAGTCAATTAATCCGCGCTAGTTATTGCGTATTGGCTAATCGTTAACTCCTCTTGTTCTTTTCAAAGTTAGCGCCAACGCCCGACACCTTCTCACAACCCGCTTCTCCTCACCCTATGGTGCAGCAAAATCCGTGGAGGAAAATAAAAACATGTGGCTCATTTCTGGCTAAGCGGATCCAGAACGCTTAAGCCTGCTGTGTGTCCACGGTTCACGCAGCTGTAACCAGCAAGAAATGGCATGAACCAGGAAACTAGAACCGAAGCAGTTGAAAATCAGTCGTTTAAAATATTCACAAAAGAAGTCATCGCTGCTGCTATTCGAAAGGTGTGCGATTCACTGGTTACGAATAGGGACGGCTCCAACACCCACATTAATAATAAAAACGAAGACGACCGTCCTATGGTGTTGTTGCCAGCTGAGAATCTTAGCTAATCAGCGTGCCCCGAACGAGTGGCTGGATGTTTCCACCGCGAGCACACAAGATGCTGCAACAAAACACACGTTGCTTGACGATGTTCCTGAATCATACTGTCAATCATACTGTAATGTTTTAAAGAATCGCTGATTTGAATGGCTTCAGCAATCTAGGTTTACAAACACCAATTATCAACAAGGGATTAACTCACTAATTAAGAAACTGAGTAGATCCAATGAACTTCTTACATACTTGATTACTTATGTTCGAGTTCCGAATCCAAGCGTAGTTGCCAAAATGAATTGGGAGATAACATTTTACATGCGGGTTCATTTATCGAAATAGACGTTTATACCTTATTTATTTCCGGCGATATCATTCGAGCAGCCCTGATAAATAGACTGCTTTATACGACAAGATGAGGTAACCTTGAACGCTGTTGACTTACGGTGATATTAATCGTTTTTTATCGGTATGTCAACCGATTCTCTGTTAAGCCACCTTTTTACATATGATGTTGCCGGTTTAAATCCGTATTAAATTATTGTGAAAATGAAGTGTTTAAGGCTATGCTTTCTTCGACTTTTGTTTCGTATAATCACGCCCTGTATTTATCACATGGTGTTTCCTCAACTCAGAGGCGAATAACAAGTTTTAAACCGCCTATCAGCAGTTCCATAGGTGCGGTTCGATCTTTCTGATGCAATCACACAGCTTGTAAGATGCTTCGAAAATCAGGTGTGATTTGTGGAATTTAAAATAATTGAACGCTGTCAAACGTCAAGGAGTCCATCTATTTGTCCTTGGAATAATAACGAGCATTCGATTTCGAGATTCTCATTTCAGTGTCCCACGGGATTCTTCTGCCTCTTGGACAAGTCCAACCTAAAATGTTTTTAATTTTTTTATTTCCCGATGAAGATTCTGTGAATAATTCTAAGCAATATCCTTCTGGAGACGTTTAAGGAATAAGAAACGAGCTATGGCTGGTGTAGTATACATGTACGAGATAAATAGCTTAAGTACAACTCGAAGACGCAAACTCCACTTGGTCTACGGATCGCCATGTAATCCAGATCAGTAATAACGAAACTTACGTGTATTGATTAGCAGCGAAACATCGCGCATTTCAGCCAACATCTTTTCTCGTAATGCCTCGCCTTATACCTCTTAGATTCTTAGTAATCGAGAAGGGTCAATGTAGAGGTCATTAAAGAAAGTAATCGCCTCGAATAGAGCAAATTGATTGCTAATTCCTGTTTTTAAATATGGGATGTGTCTAGTTCGAGTACCCCTTGCAATTTATTCGGGTATTCAATTTCGGATTGTATTGCGGGGTTTCCTTCTTTCCCCAAACCGAACTTCCTGAAGTTTAAAATAAGTCCAAACAAGCAGCGACACGATGCTGCATCTGCTGCTTTGATAAGTTGTAGAACACCTCCTCGTAACACAATCTTGACAGACGTAAAAGGTTCCTAGACGCAGTGGTTAACAGGCAATCATAACGTCGTCTGAACTTCCCTCGGTGTTTCCTGAGTAGCAACTAGAAAAGACACGATGCTTCTTCTGCTGCTGTAATTGGTTTGATTAAACCTCCTTGTAACGACGTCTAAACAGACGCGCGAGGTGTCTTGCGGCAAGCTTTATGTCGTCCGAACTTCCTGAAGTTTAAAATAAGTCCGCACAAATAGCGAAACAATGCCGCATCTGCTGCTTTGATATGTTGTGTTACACCTTCTCGAAACATAACCTTGATAGACGTGCGAGATTGCTTGACGCAGACGATTACAGACAAGCCAGACGTCGTTCGAACAACCCTTTTTTAACAACAAAACAAACTAGCTTTTTAAACATAGAATCACCAAACTGGTGTGTCATTTGTTAAGTTATGCCTCTTAGAAGTAAGAGAAACATTTCTTTGAAAGGATCAGAAGAAGCTTAACACATTATTGTTAATAGACTTTAAAGTGTTGTTATTATAAAAACGGAAATAGTGCAATTAGGCACACATATTTTCACTGGGGTCATCATATGAAAACAATTAAATCAATGCATAAAAATGTTTCACTCGGGGGAATGAAGAGGCCAATTAGAATGGACAGAATACACAGCTGAAACTAATTATGCTTGATGCATTACGATAGCAAATCAGTGTTTCTGATGTTGCTATTATTTTTTTTAGATTTGCGAATCAAATACTACGACGAAAACAATCAGTTCTGTCAACCCTTAAAACTGCTCTCAACCGCTTCGAGGATAGAAAGGCTTCACCTTTATAGCAAAGTATGGTGAATAAAGGACTTTCTCCGAAAACAATTTTTCATGTTCTTGTAGTGTAGTCATTTATTAACGTTTGTTTAAAACTATAAATTGACAATCCTTTTCCAAAGCACCAACCCAATGATAACCCACCTGTTGGTCTCCCAACCACCCCCACGCGCATCCCCATTCCTTCGACAACTCGTTCGGGACGCCGAGTACATTTCCCTACCCACCTTATCACGTATATCTGTTAAGCCATTTCGTTGTTTCACGACTACATTTCTAAGGATGGTGCCTTGTAGTGTACTGATTAATTAACGTTTGTTTAAAACCATAAATGGACAAACCTCCGAATTCGAATCTACGAAGTGGTCATCTTGATTCTTTTTATTCGGTCGGCCCGTTTGGATAAGAACATATATTTTATAAACCCTTCAGTGTAAACGGCTAGAAGGCTATTTCGAACATTAATATATTATCGACAAAAACCCTGGACAAATCCAACATCAGTCTACCGTGAGAAATTTAGCTTGGCTAATTCAGTCGAAAAAAAGATTCTCAAGATTCTTTTACAGTTTCTCGCGCTCCAACTGTATGAATCCCTGAAAAACAATTGGAATTGGTCAAATAACAGAAATACAAACTAATTCGTCAACACATGTGACATTAGTTGCATTTTCAAGGTCGCAACATGTCGCATGGAAAGGTTCGTGAACAAATGCCGCATAATGCCTTTAAGCTATGAGTCAAATACTGACGAGATATATGATGAGAAATAAGTCCACTTTGTCCTTACAGAAAGCTATGCGCCCGACTTGTCGAAAAATAGATTTTCATCTTTGTCCACCAAATCATCGGACAGAATGCTTTCTAATCGACTTCATCAATTCATCCGAAGTTACAAGGCTGTTCGTACGATCCAATCCTATTGTACAGCACGACAGATGATAGCAAATCGAGTTTTCTCTGATTTTTGCAACACCTCGCTCCCCCTTTTTTCACGTCTTCGAAAGCATCTGGGGACGCCAATGTCCTGATGAAAGATGTCATCGCTGCTGCTATTCGAGAGGTGTACGATGCACTACTCAAGCATCAGGATGGCTCCAACACCCACAAAAATAACAACAACAAAAACGAAAACCGTCATATGGTGTTGTTGGCAGCTCAGAATCTTAGCGAATCAGCTGACCCCAAACGAGTGGCTCGATGTTTCCACCGCGAGCACACAAGATGCTGAAACAAAACACACGTTGCTTGACGATGTGTCTAAATTATACTGTAAGGTTTGTGATTTTAAAGAATCGCTGATTTGAATGACTTCAGCAATCTAGTTCTTCAAACACCAATTATCAACAAGGGATTAAATCACTAATTTAGGAATTGAGTAGATCCAATGAACTTCTTACATAATTGATTACTTATGTTCGAGTTCCGAATCCAAGCGTGGCTGCCAAAATGAATTAAGAAATAAAATTTTACATGCGGGTTCATTTATCGAAATGGACGTTTTTACGTCATTTATCTCCGGCGATATCATTCGAGCAGCCCTGATAAATAGACTGCTTTATACGACAAGATAGCGTAACCTTGAAGCCTGTTGAATTACGGTGATATTTATCGTTTTTTATCTGTATGTCAACCGATTCACTATCAAGCAACTTTTTTACCAAGGATGTTGCCGGTTTAAATCCGTATTAAATTAATGTGAAAATGAAGTGTTTAAGGCTATGCTTTCTTCGACTTTCGTTTCGTATAATCCCGCTCGTGATTTATCACATGGTGTTTGCTCAACTCAGAGGCGAATAACAAGTTTTAAACAGCCTATCAGCAGTTCCATTGGTGCAGTTCGACATTTCTGACGCAATCACAAATAATTTGGCAACAAAACAATTGCAGTTTGAAGATGCTTCGAGATTGAAGTGTGATGTATGGAATTTTAAATAATCCGGGTATTTGACGTGGGGTTATTGCAGAGGGCTACGAGAGTTTTCTATGCGCCAAATGCCGACACTAAAACGTACCTCGTTTACTACCAACAACGCTATTTTTGTAAAGAAAAACATATTTTTCATTCTTTGCGTTCTTTTTCTTTTGTCCTTACTTATTTATTGTTCTAAATAGGCGTTCTTGCAACTCGATTGGTTCGGCTGAATAGTCTTCATGCCACGTGATTGGTAGGGGGAATAAAGATGCACATTCAATAGAGTTCCTTCCCCACCCACTTCTGCTGCCCCACAAGGTCTGCTTAGCTAGAGAATCCGCGCGGTTGACATGGCGGCGCCCCCTGAACCTCGGTCTCGTGAGTGCCGCCTCTCCACGTACATTCAGCAACCTGTTTGCGCGCCTTATGGGGGGCGACAGACGACGTTGAAGCCACGCGCCTCCTGGCCTGTACCAGTCTCGACCTCCTCTTCGGAGGCATCTTCTCGGGATGCGGTGGACAAACGAGGGTTGCCGACCAGGCGAGTGAACTGGTTTTTGTTCGCTCGCCCGCCTGGTTCTTCCCTTTGATGGTTGAGTCCGTCAAGGGCTCTGAATTCGACTTCGCTCAGCATGGGGACAAGATGACCGTATTGACGCTCTCTGGGTGATCAAATCTATGCCCCTGCCTCCTAAAAACCGTCGATGATGTCTCCGATGAGGTGAATATCGACGTCTTCCTTATCCCCCTAGTCTTCCTCCTTCTCCTCCTCTTCAGAGTCTTCAACCGAAACCTCCATAGGAATGAAATTTACCCCAATTAAGCACCACGCGTTTTTCTCTTTTCAAGTTCGAATTCGCGCAGCGAACCTCTTTGTTACGTGGTTCTGGGTGATGACGCCCAACCTGGTTACCAACACGCCGTTTTTCTCAGTTGCCTCTATTACAAAGGTTACATGGACAGGGAGTTTTATTCAATCGAACGTTATCTGAAAGTAACATTATTTTTAAATGAGAAAATTGTGCATTGAAAGTACAAAATCGGTTTGAAGAAGGCGGGAGCGCAAAAATCCTTGGGCGATTGGTTTTCTAAAAAAATACAATAAATTACATTTATCGATACAAGAAAATTGCTTTCGTGTGAAATTGGAAATATAGAGTTTCATCAGTGTTATCGCTCAATTTTCATGCAGAAATACCAATGAAACAGTTTAATTACTAAACCTGGGACGCGTCGAGTTGAATGATCAGAAGCAGAAGGAGGATGCCCATGTAACGCCGACGACCACACAAACCAACGGGAAAACGGAAGAAGCTACAAAACAAGTACAATCGAGCACGGCAGAATAAGTATCTCGAGTTCCCAGCATTGTACCAACAGATCAGATGCCCTAATGACTGCTAGATAAAATTTTCCCTGTTGAGGTTCTCGAAAATCACAAAAACGATATTGCGTAGATTATTCGTCTCGGCCTGCTTGTGAGATCTAGACTGTGACCTGTCCTCTTCCGCGATGCATATTCACTATAAAGCAAACTCGATTTCATTAACAATGGCGCCGCTTTGGAAGGAAAATCGGAAATGTGTTTACCTTCAAACGTCAAGCTTCAGACCATAATCATCAGTTCGTTAATATATTTGATTGATATAAAAACGCTTGTGTCGACAAATAAATACACAGCTTTACTACCTACCCGCACTAGGAGTCTTCGTTAGTTCCGACACCGTTGTACTGCAAATTCTGCCAGGACCGGCCTCTGTTCTGTCACACGCTTGTAGCGATACCTCGTAGTCCGTGTCGGCTGTGAGGTCGCTGATGGTGCAGATTCTGGCATTCGAATCGACTTCGCATTTTTGAGGATTGCTTGCGTTTGTCGTTGCAAAGAAGTGGCTGACGCCGGTCATTGGCGTCGGAGCTGTCCATGTCATTTCTATCTGTTTTCCATTTAATGGAGTTACATGGAAACTGCTTGGAGCTAGTGTTGTTATTTAAGAAACGACAGAAATATCGATTTTAAAAATTTAACTGAGGCACGATTTATACAAATGTAAACAGAATGTTCGTAAAACTTAACGTTATTGAACATTTTGGCAACCGCAATAATCATAAGAAAGGTTTATTTGCGTTTGGATTATTCGAATTTCTACGATTTGTTAGGTTAGGGAAACGCCGGACGGATCGTTGCCGATGGTGTTGTCTCCAATTAATGGTTTACATTGACCGCTGCTTGATTCACTGAATGCCCCGCAATTATTTCAGTCATACGGGCTTTAGAACAGTACCCCACATTAACCGTGCGGTT
Organism: Proteocephalus fallax; assembly: GCA_028672205.1. Classification (NCBI taxonomy): domain Eukaryota; kingdom Metazoa; phylum Platyhelminthes; class Cestoda; order Proteocephalidea; family Proteocephalidae; genus Proteocephalus; species Proteocephalus fallax. The sequence continues at coordinate 36,983 of JAPUBX010002453.1, forward strand.
GCGCACAAATAATCCTCCTCTG
>JAPUBX010002454.1:0-22051 GCA_028672205.1 Proteocephalus fallax
TCGGGAAACAGGGTAAGGCTTTCTTCCACGGACAGTCCCATCGGTTCCGTGGACTCAGTCTCGGCGTGCGCTGGACCGGCGAAATTGGGTGCTGCGTCTGGTTCGTTAATGAGTTCTGGGGTCTGTTCGACTGCATCGTCCCCTTGCGTCTTGTCATCGTCCGGCATCCTGGATAGCGCGTCGGCGACTACGTTTAACTTTCCCGCTTGGTGTTGCAACACGAAATCGTGGCGCTGGAGGGCCATCAGCCACCGTGCTATCCGGTGGTGGACGTCTTTGGATCGGTGCAGGTACACTAGGGGGTTGTGGTCCGTGACCACCGTAAACCTTGTCCCGTGTACGTAGTCCTCGAACGTTTTTATGCCCCACACAATCGCGAGACACTCGCGCTCGGTCGCGGAGTAATTTCGCTCTGCCGCGTTCAGTGTTCGTGAGGCGAAACGAATCGCGACTGGGGCTCCCTTCTTCTCCTGCTCGAGCACGGCCCCAAGGGCTATGTCGGACGCGTCCGCGCGGATCGTAAACCCCTGTTCGAAGTCTGGGAGGGCGATAACGGGGGGGCTTCTGACGATTTGCTTGAGCTTTTCGAAGGCTTCTTGTTTCTTCTCCCCCACCCCCAAACGGCGTTCTCTTCCGGACCAATCGGTTTAGGGGCTCGGCTATCTCGGCTAGCCTATTTATGTGCTCGGAATAGTACGTTACAAAACCGAGGAATCGCCGGATGTCTCGTACGTTCGTCGGTTTTCCGTATTTGAATACGACGGCTGCTGATTCGGGAATAGCCCTTACCCCTTCCGCCGAGATTAGATGTCCTACATATTTTACGGTGGTTTGCAACCACTGGCATTTTGATGGTTTTATCCGGAATCCGGCTTCCCGCAGTTTCTGGAGGGTTTTCCAGAGGTGTCGTCTTCACGAGTCCTTAAGGAAGACGATTATGTCGTCCATGTAGGCGGACGCGAACGTAAGCCCTTTGAATAACGAGTCCATGGCACCCTGGAATATGGCAGGGACATTTGTGAGTCCGAAGGCCATGACGTTAAATTCGTACAGCCCCCATGGTGTCTCGAAGGCTGTCTTGTGGCGATCCTTCGGATTGACCCCTATCTGCCAGTACCCGCTAGCTAGGTCCAGCGTAGTGAAGACTGTGGACCCTCACAGCTTCGCCATTATGTCTTTCGGCTTGGGGATCGGGGCCGCGACCTGTACGGTTTGACTGTTTAATTTTCGAAAATCTACGCAGAGGCGCCAGGTTCCGTCACCCTTTCGCTGGAAGAGCACTTGGCTCGCGGATGGGCTCGCGCTGGGTTCTATGACCCTCGCGAGTAGCATTTCGTCGACCTGACGCTTGAACTCCTCCTGAAGCGTATACGGTATCGAGCGGTACGTGTGTCGGAACGATTCTCCGATCGTCGAGATATCGCGCCGGAACTCGTGGGCATGCCCTAGTTCGGCCGTCGAGCGGGCAAATGTGTCTCTATATTCGTCGACGATGCCTAGGACCTCCTCAGGGGCTCCGCGTATCTCGACGGGTTCAGAGTTGGCCTGGTTCCTAGGTTCTACCCTTGCATTGTCGAACGTTACCTTCCGAGTCATAAAATTTAGGGTGGAGGCTTCCCTCTCGAGGTAGTCCAATCCTATAATTAGGTCGGCGTTAAAGCCCGGCGTCACTACGAAGTCCCACGTGTACCGCCCACCTCGGTTGCTTCCGTTGTCCCTAGCAGAGCTGCCATAGATTGCTCGAGGGATAGGCCAATGTCTAAGACCCCGTCCCATTGAAGAAGTAGATAAGACTCCATCTTGCAAGCGATGGCGGTTTTCATCTGCACTTCGCCAAAGCGCCGGATATTCTCGGTGGTCTGAACTCGGGGTAGTTCTGTGCTTACATTTTTCCCCGTGAGAAATGGTACCGTTAATGTGAACCCCTCTAAACGGGTGGAGTTTATCCCGACAGTGCTGTCACCACTGTAGAATGTCGGGTATACGGCTGGGGAAAGAGGGGCAACAATCGGCGGGGAAGGGCAATAAGTCAGAGGAGTGTTCGGTGGTTGGGAAAGGACGGGGGTACAGGGCAACGGCTCTTATTCTGTAGCCGGGGAACGGGGCAACGGCTCCAGTTCTCTAGCCGGGGTATTCACAGGCGATGACTGAGCCTTGTTCAGTATTCTTTCTCGACGCTCGGAGATTTTAACCGCGATCAACTCCTGTTTGAGTTTCTCAATATTGGCTTGCGAAGCAGTTACGGGTCGACATTCCGTTGTCGACGTCCTCGTTGTCACGCCCATTCTGGGCCGGAGATTCGTAATTTGCGCATCAATCGAGTTTGTAATTGCCTCAAGAAAAAGGTAACAGTTAATCACACGCACAAGTATAAACGAATAAGGATGCTTCAGTCAATGTGAGTGCGTTGGTATCCCGTACAAAGAGACGGCCAACTAAATAGTTTGCGACCTACGTGCCCAAATTATATTGGTGAAAACACACATGACTAGCAAAGGCGCTTCCGTCATAACGGTAAGTTGATTATCAAACACGTAAGTACAAAAAGGTTGCAGGAAATTTTCTTAGACACAAATAAAAAAAAGGACCAGGGACACTGAAGCCTTTTCTTCTAGATCCTTTGTTGCCTGGGTAAGATGTGAGACTTATAAAATAAGCGGATGACTTGACTTTATGCCATGCATGCAAGACGGATGGTGATTCTCACCAGCTCGGGCAGGCAGTCACTGCGGTAGTCGAGTACTCTTCGGAGAATGGTCTTTTGCTGAATGCATCAATATGACATTGCTGCGGATGGTGACAGGTAGGATGGTCTTGAAAAACCTCGGGAATATATGCGAGGATGCGATCGCATCGGAGACACAAGAGTGCCCAATTTCAAGTTGTGGACTACCTGGATGATAAGGGTTTGCTGTGTGGTCTTAGGCACCTTGCAAACTTACAGAGTCCCGATTCACGGCAGATTGTCTACTGTGGTCGAGGTCCTCTTCAGGTGATAAAAACATACATGGACTCGCCTTGCCGACGACAATTATAAAAGGCGACTAGAATTTGTCGGAAAGTTAATTAAAAGCTTGAATTATAATTAAATGAGATGGTTTTTCTCTACAAGCACCTCATATAAATATTAAAATACATATTGCTGCCTTATTTTTAATAAGTTGAGTGAAACTTTGTTTAAAGGATGTCTGATTTTGGCGAGTATGTGACGAGTGGGTTAATCCGATTTGTGGTCTCGAGATTTCGTCAAGGCTTACTGCGCGTTTTCCCATGTAATTAATGTTATCCGTCTCTTTCACTTGATGACGGTTGCTACTTGCCGTGTTTCAACATGTGATCGACGCCCTCTGCTACAAGATCCACTGTCAAGACATCATTTATTTGGCATAATGTAAGCTTATCAATTGTACAGGTAACTTTGTGGCATGCTCGGCCATTGTTAATGTGTCTTATTTTAGTTCGGGATATCTTTGATGTTACTCGATTACCTACCCCGATGTAATAAAACGGAATTATAACTGGCAGACGGGGAGAAACCGAAACCAATGCCACGTGTTGTGAGCTTGCATGATTGTGGTTTGGTTGACAAAGTAGTGAACATGGTTTGCGCACACTAGAGACGCATATGCACAGTTTCATGGCATCGTTGATAGTTTTGTTGTGTGGTACCATAAATAGTGATTAATCTCTGTGACGGCCGTCTCGTGCTTGTTCTCTACACTGGAAGAAAAAGAATCCCTATGTAATAGGAAGTACGGGGATATCAGATATCGGCTCTCGTTCAAGAGCAGAAGCTGGGATAATCTGTGATTCCTCTCCGTCAGAAATCGGGTTCTTGCGGTAGGCGACTAAAGCTGCCACGGTCTTCATCAGACGAGACTCCCCCCATTTGCCTAGCAGATAATTCTTCTTCGGGACCTTCTCCGTAGAGGGTATCCTGGTCTCCCGAGGCTTCAACCGTTACGTTCACTGGTACTGTAGTGGAAAGCATATAGGATTGCTAAATAGCATTTTCTATTTGGTTACTTATTTATTGCTATTGTGACAGCCTTGTTATGACGAATCACCTTGGAGCGTTGACACGCGATGCATGCTTTGGCCCATGTTCCCACGTCCTTCGATAGACCTTAATAATAATAATTGTAGTGGCTTTATTGAGGTCACGAGGACCAAAACTTTCAGTAGTATGACAAGTACTAGATATGAAAATTGTCTTTTAGTTGCTGCTTCACCTGCTCTGGTGAAACTAAAAATCGGGACAAGTAAGAAATGGTCGATTTGCGATATACCGTCGTTCTTGTGGGAATTGGGCAGTATAGCCTACGCATTGGTCGAAGAGATTTACATTTAGATAAACTTGAATAGAGGAATGGGAGGGGTCACTTAAAATACGAGCAGCGATTAGTTAACAATTATTGAAGTGGAGTTGAACGATGATTTCGGTACTTCTGACACCAATGAAGCGCCTTCCTGGTTTTGAGAGCCTGGGCTAGACAAAAGAAGGTCCTTTGAACGAGTATTAAGTGACCTGCGTTTGTGGTTCGGCATGTCTCAGGCAAAGAAGATAGAAAAGGCTTGCGTATCGAATACATAGTATTATAACTATATGATGATCAAAAGGGATGACAAAGTGGAGGTATTTAGTTGTCAGTCCGAAGGCCATGACGTTAAATTCGTACAGCGAATATCGATTTTAATAAAGTTTCACACGAATTCTAGCCGTTTTTTGTAAGGGTCGTTCTTATCTGTTGATTAATGGGTTTTTTGTTTTAACGAGACATCGAGCCGCGCTGGAATCGAGGACTTTCGTGAACGTAGCGTGAGAAACGGTACGTCGAGAAAACGGTGTGCTGAGATTAACCGTTACTTTTCCCTTGAGCCAAATACTAACTCGATGGACGCGAACATTCCAAATCTCCGGCCCAGATTGATCGTACCCAGGAAGATGTCGACAACTGGACGTCGACCCGCGAATGCTTCCCAAGCCCGTATCGCAAAGCTTGAAAAGGAGCTGATGGAGATCAAAATCTCCGAACGTCGAGACAGAAAAAGGAACAAGGCTCTGTCGTCGTCTGAGAATATCCCGGCTGGAGAACTAGAGCCGCTGCCCCGTTCCACGGCTGAAGAACTGGTATTTAGTTGTCAGTCGGCGACTAAAGCCGCCACGGTCATTTTGTAGAGTTCGTCGTGTAGTGGAGGGGGTATCCGTCGGGGTGGTTGCCAGATAGGCCTAGCATCGTCTGTCTCTATCTTGTGGCTGATAATTGACGTCCGTCCTAACTGCGAATCGTCCCAGGCGAAAAGTTTGTTGTAGCCTTGGAGCAGGTGTTTGAGCGTGGTATCCTCGGCAGACTTCGAGACGATTGTGTCAACGTTGGTCTCGGGGAAAGCTATTACGGCGTAAACCTGTCTGCAAATAGTTTCGTCCTGGGGTACCTCTGGTTTCGTTGACAATTTTTGTGTTTCCACTGATAAATAGCCCTGTTGTGGCCATCTACGACAACTCCGTGTTCGAGGACAAAATCCATTCCGAGTACCAGGCTACAACCTAATTTGGGGCAGCTGCCCATGACGGCCGTGAATTCGTATGTCCCGTTAATTGACATCGGCTGTGAATCAGCTGTTTGCACGAAGGGTTTGTGGTCCGAAAATGGAAATGTCGCGCAAGTGGTTGCAGGGAAAAAGGTAGGGTTGATAAGCGAGGTGGCTCCGGAATATATAAGTGCTGAGGTATTGAAGCCTCTTACTGAGCACGGTACCGTAGCTGCTAACGTTGCTGGCTTATGCATAGACCCGGTTTCTGGGCGTAACACAGGGGTAACGGTAGAGCAAACGGAGTGCTTACCCGGTCGATTGTGTCCTTCCCGAATTCGCGGCAGAAATGGCAATGGGGTGACGAGAACTGTCTTGGATCGGAATAAGTTGTGGTGGTGGCGATAGGGTTTTGCCTTTGTATCTCGAGGATTCGTGTCACCCTTTCGAGGGCTTCGTCAGGGGTTTTGGGGTTGGCATGACGTGAGAGTTCTACGACCAGGGACACTGGAAAGCGGATCTGGCGATGGTTCGCAACTCGTTGAGGTATTGTTTTGGGGTTTGGCCGGCATCTTGGTTTTTTTGTAAAAAAACAACGGGTAAACTGCGGACTGCTTGTATCCTTGAAGATCTTCGTCAGTTTTTCACAGAGATCGTCGATATCATCTGTATGACTGCAGCCCCCAGAGTGTGCCGAGTCATACGCCTCCGGGCCAAGGAGATGTAGAAGTAACCTACTCCTGTTGGGCTTCAGGACGTCAAACAGGGACAACTGGGCGAAGTTTAACCATTTTTCAATGGACTCGTTTTCGCTGTAAGGAGCGGGTAGGGGCAAGTTAATTCTTGGTGGGGTTTGCAATGCTTCAGACGTAAAGTTCGGTACTTCTGACACCAATTAAGGGCCCTTCTCGTCTGTAGAGCCTGTGCTAGATAGAAGGGAGCCTTTAACGCGAGTATTAGACGTCTTCTTTCCCTGTTTCGACATGTGGCAAGCAAAGGTAAGAAGAAGAGGTTGATGGGCTGAATATATAGTATCTAAACCAACGGATTATCAAAGGATATGACAAGTATGGATAATTAGTCGTCAATATGGGAATCAGCGTTGTAACTATGTTCACGTGGTGCGGGAATAGTTGGGTGAAGTGCAGATTCGGCTTCTGGTTGAAGATCCGCAACACGAACACTTTGTGTTGGCACCAGGCGTGAGTTACGAGCGGAAGTTAATGGGAAAACGCGCGTCTGTCCTGAAAGGTGAAGTATCACAGTAAAACGAGGGGTTTTATACATTGATCAAACGAAAATACTCGCGAAAACAGCTTACCGAATACCGCAAATACTTTATTGTTAACGCAAGTCTATCTGAGACATTTCTAAAGTGCAAATCGCGGTCTCACAGGTTATTTAGTAAAAAGACATCGATTAATCAATATGTTTCTCGCATTGATAATCCGGCTTCAATCGACCGACCGCTTGGGAACAACGGTTTTGTGCCTACAACTACTGCCCTCCCCCCACCACTACTCATTCACACCAAGCCGAGCTGGTTTTGTCAATGCTGTTCGCAGTCGCTTCCAGCTCTTGCTTCTTTTAATGTGCGTTCGATTCTCAACAAAGTTGATGATTTTCACTCTCTGCTAACAACGGCTCTGTTTAAACCTGTTGGCGTAGTCTGTCTACAAGAAACCTTTCTTCGGGACATCAATCTGGATCACATATTTATGCCCGAGAATTTCGTATGCTTTCGTCAGGACAGAATGCGCGGCGTTAAATCCAAAGGGGGTGGTGTCGCGAGTTGCATCAATCTGAGCTGGTCAAAATCGAACAAAAAGGTTTTTTGCTATGCTGCTAGTGCCTCCCAAGTAGACGGCTTTGCCCCCTCCCCCCATACTCACAATACTTGGAAGCTCTAGAACAGCTGTTTCAGTTCATTTTCGGCACCAATGACGCATGCTAGAAACACTGACTGCACTATTGCTCCCAATTCGGCAGAAACGCCAGAGCGTGTGGCCACAACAAAGGTAACTCGAACGTACATTTATCCGTTCTAACCCAACTCTCAACGAGTTTTAAACCGCTCACTATTACAGACAGAATACTGGGTAAGAAGTCTAGCTTCCTAGTAGACACTGGTGCAGCAGTCTAGATGATCAACGAACAAATCCTGCGTGGTTCACGACTTATCCTCTCCCAATTTCCCCAAATACAAGTCGTAGCCGCCAATAAGTCCCACTTTACGATTTCCGGGCCATCGGACAATGTCGTACAACATCGGTTCCTAAACCCCCCAACAGCTTCCTCCGCGAAGAATACCCTTTCACCTCCGCGACGAACTCAACAAAATCGTCGACAAAATGCTACAACAAGGCATTATCAGACCCTCGAGCTCCCCATGGGCCGCTCTTGTCACCTTAGTTAAGAAAAAGGACAATTCCTGCAGGCTATGCATCGATTACAGACGCCTCAATCGCACCCAGCGAGACGAAGAGTTTACGTTTAGTGTGATGCTACGAGAAATCCGTCGCACATGAATTCACGAGAAATCCTCCGTCTAATGCTAAGGAGGCCATCGCCTGTGCGTCAGCAGCTCAGTTCCTGGCACACCCTACCCCAACACAACCAACATATACCTTCCCAAAACTCGAAACCCCTCCAACGAGGAAGGCGCACCCCACTCCTAGAAACACTGACTGCCACCATTGCTCAAAATTCGGTAGATAGAAATGCGTTTTTATCAATACCCTCCGAGAGAGGGAGCAAGAGGAAGCTTTTGAAAAGCTCAAGCGAATTGTCAGCAACACCCCAATAATCCCTCTCGCAGACTTCGATCAGGAGTTTACGATCCGCGCGGACGCTTCCGGCAAGACCCCCGACTATGCTAAAGGCCGTATTAGCCATCATGCACGACCAGAACGGACACTACGATTCCGCGAGCGATTCTTCTGGCCTGGATTCCTCCTGGACACAAAGAGATACGTCAAAGAATGTCGCAGATGTCAAGCAACCGCAATGCGAGGCGAGAAGATCCCCCTTAGCCCTCTAGAACCACGAGAGCCCAACGAGTTCGTTGAATGGGACATAACAAGACTGATTACGGACGCCGATGGCACAAAAAAGCGCATCGTCACGATGCTGGACCTCTTCACAAAATGGGTCGCGGCCAAAGCCATAATGGACACGTGTGGGACCGAGTTGGCCCGCATACTGCGAGACGAATTGGTTTTCCGGTCTGGAGCCCCAAACAACTGCACAACGACCAAGGGGCAAATATGATCGCACATTAAATACAAGAGCTCTGCGACATGTTCGGGGTCCTGCACACGAGGACGACCCCATGGGGGTTGTCGAAAGATTCAACCGCACCGCATCAAGGAACGAATCGGCAAGATCTGCGGAGGTGTTACGGATGACTGGCGAGAGATACTGGCAGAGGCACTTGGTTTTGGGCTAACCGAACGTCTAGACACTGTACGATACGCCATAGCCCGTTCTAATAGGAAAATGTGGATTTTCTTCGGAACAATGTTTAAATAAGTGATCGAAAACCTTCCGCTTTACTGCTTCACCTTCAAGGCATTCGCAGTGACATGGGCCTTTATGGTGGCTTCATCAATTCTTTCTTCATTAAAAAGCTCCCCTGGAGGGGGTGTTATGTAACACCTCTTGTTTTACTGCGATACTTGACCTTTCAGAAGAGGCACACGGTTTCCCATTAACTTCCACTACTAACTCACGCCATCGCATAGTATCCGAGTTGCAGACCTTCGTCCAGAAGCCGTTCCTGCACCTCGTGAACTCAGCTACACTTCGGATTCCCTTACTGACAATTAACCGTCTACACTGTGTTATCTCCTGTGATAATCACGTAGTACCAATACTATATATTTAATCTAGCATCCTCTTCTATCTTCATTTGCCTGACGCATGCTGAGCCAGAGACGCAAGTCATATAATACTCGTTCAAAAGAGTGTTTCGTCAATACCCCACGACTCGAAACCGTCGTCGTCGTCGAAATCGATATACATCAAACACTACATCGCAACGACGTAAGAGCCTTTAACGGGCTGCCGGACGAAGTCATATAATACTCGTTCAAAGGACTCCCTTTTGTCTAGCCCCAGCTTCCCAGATCAGAAGAGTGCTTCATTGGTGTCAGAAGTAAAAACCCCACCCACAATGAACCTCCCTCTACCAGCCCAATACAACGAAAACGAGTCCATTGAGAAATGGTTAAATTTCGTCCAGTTATCTCTGCCGGATATCCCGAAGACACACAAGAGTAAAATGCTTCTACACCTCCTCTACCCTGAAGCGTATGATTCGGCTCGTTCTGGAGGCTGTGGTCACACAGACGACATTGACGTTGTTTGTGACAAAGTGATGAAGATCTTCAAAGATCCAAATTTTACAAAAAAATCCAGAACCCAGGACAATACCTGAGAGAGTTGCGATTGATAGCCAGGACCGTTTTCCGGGACCTCGCTTCCGACGTTGTAGACAACCTCGTTTTTCAACAATTCATCCAAATTGTTTCACTGTTGGTGGAACTCTCAAGACAGGCACCTCCCGATTGAACTCGCTTCCGTCGTCCCGACCAGCGCGTCATCCGATAGTTCTAATGAGAGGCCTAAGTCTAGGACGTTTTCCCATTGGTTCTATAGGCTTGCCTCCATCCTGCTTTCAATCATTTCTCCGAGTCTCTCTTCTCCATATTTCCGGATATTGTTCTCCGTAACGATCCTAGGGAGTTCGAAGTTCGCGTTTTCGATCGTCAACTGCAGAACGGCGCAATTTGGTTCTTGCGGGCGGGGAAAATTGATCCCGCCATTGCTGTCACCACTGTTGAGGGGAGGGGACACATCAAGGGAGAGAGAGGTACTCAGTGCGTGGCGGTTGCTAGGGGTAACGGAGTTCGGGGAACAATGTCGTGGGTGGGTAACATGGGTATTCAGGGTCCGTTCTTGCTCGTCCAAGGGGGTATACGGCGAACCTTCTTTGTTCTGCCTCAGTGCTTGCATTTCTATGCGAAGCTTCGCAATCTCGATCGCCATCTCGCGAACAGTCCCTGTCGCAGGCGTTTCTCCGTCTTCTTCCATATTGTCACGCGAAGAAGATACCGGTCGACTTTCTCGTAGACACGGTCATTACTGGCAGGAGCTTCTTAGTAGTCTTTGTCGCCGATTTCGTCATTTTCTCAATGTAAATATGGAATGGATTAACGAAACGGCGGATTTCTCGTGAAAATATGGGCGAGGTTTGGGTCACGGATTCCCCGTAGCAACACGCTAAACGTAAACTCTTCGTTGCCTTGAGGTGGGAATGAGAGGTGTTTTAGCCCGATGTAGAAGTCTCGCTGGGTGCGATTGAGCAGTTTAAAGTATGCGTCAGTGGTGAAGCGTCTTCCTGGTTTGGGGAGCCTGGGCTAGACAAAAGAAGGTTCTTCGAACGGGTATTAAGTGACCTGCTTCTGGTATCCCTCATATATCAGGCAAAGACGATAGAAAAGTGCTTGCGTAGCAAATATATAGTATTATACTATATGGTTATCAAAAGGGGATGACAAAACGGAGGCAGTTAATAGTCAGTGGTGGAATCCGAGTTAATACTGTGTTCACGAGGGACGGTGATAGGTAGAGTGTTTACGGGGCTGTCTTCTGGACGAAGTTCAGCAACTCTGACTCTATGCGGTGGAACCTGGCGTGCGTTGAAAACGGAAGTCCTTGGGAAAGCCCGCGTCTGTACTGAAAAGGTCAAGTAACACAGTAAAACAAGGGGTGTTACATTGCCCCCCTCCAGATGGAGCACTGTCCTCAGTGCTCGTGGTATGGACGATCTCCTCATGATCGACCGGGGGAAGGTCGGATTCCGGTAAAATGGGGTAATGTTGGGATCCGCTGTAGCTAGTAGTCCTCTGAAGGGAGTTAGGTTATTGTGGTGGACCGTAACAAGAGGGGCATGGGGGTGTTTAGCTGCACGGATGACGTAAAGGGTGGGTTGCAAGACCCGTTCGATGCGGTAGGGTTCTGCGCTCCAGGGGGGGTGAAACTTCTTAGGCACGCCGGGTGGGGGCACAGGTCGGTGTCGGCGTACTAAATCTCCGATTTGATAAGTCATAGGCCGGCAGTTGCGATCATAGAGGGTTTTTTGGCGGTCGTAGGCCCGTTCGAGGTGTACACGGGCCAGGTTGTGGGTGTTACGGAGGTCTTCCTGAAGTTTAAGGATGGCGTCTGTTGCCTTAAACTGCAAGCGGACGGGAGCCGTGTTGAACATGTCGGCTGGGATTCTCATTTCGCGACCGGTAACCATCTTAAAGGGGGAGAATCCGGTGGATGAATGAATGGTCGACCGGTATGCTAGAAGGCTGCGACCCAGGTGAATGTCCCAATCGTGTGGGTGGTATTTCCGGACGAAACTCCCGAGGAAGTCAAGGAGTGTCCTATTGGTCCTCTCCACTTGGCCGTTGCCTTGGGGGTGTCCGGGTGTGGTGCGAGTCTTGTGAACGCCTAGCAAGGTGCAGAAATGACTGAAAACAGCGCTCTCGAAGTTCGATCCTTGGTCGCTGTGGATACTGTCAGGGACACCATGTTGGGAGACCCAACGGTTCAAAAATGTGAAAGCAACCGTCTCCGCTTCCTGATTCGGGAGTGCTTCGGCTTCCGCCGCTTTGGTGAAATAGTCTACCATTACTAGGATATACCGGGTTCCCCGTTCTGTCAGCGGAAGTGGGCCGACGATGTCAATACCGATGCGTTCTCCGGGGGATCCGACAGGCATGGATTGGAGCGGAGCGATGGGGTTGGCGTTTGGACCCTTGAAACTGGCACATCGGGTACAGGTTCTGCAGAACGTATTCACGGCTTCTCGGGTATTTGGCCACCAGTAGCGCTGAGTAATTGCGTTTTCCATCTTGCGTTCTCCTGGGTGACCAAGTTGCTCGTGGACGTCAAAGATCACTTGGTTGATTAGGGATCCAGGGACAACTACGCGTTCGGGTTGGGAGCGATCGTGTTGGAAAATGAGGACGTCGTTCTGAATCGACAGACGTGGCCATTCGTGCCAGAGGCGTTTTGCAGAGGGGCTCGCGAGGCGCATCTCGATTGCTGTAGGTTTCCTGCTGTTCCGTAGGACGCGGTCATATATGATGGCGGTGTCCGGGTCGCTGCTCTGGGTTGATGACCATTGGTACCTCGTGGGTTCACTGAGGAAAACTGCACTGACGACGTCCGATATCTCCGGTATGCGGGAGAGGGCATCCGCGTTTGCGTGTGACTTTCCGGTCCTGTACTGGATTTCAAAATCGTATTGTTGGAGTTCCTCATACCACCGTGCTACGGCTCTATCTGAGTCCTTCATTGTCGTTAGCCATGTGAGTGCCCGGTGGTCGGTCCTTATTTTGAACTTGCGGTAGAGTAGGTAAGGTCGAAAGTGTTTCGTGAAAGAGAAAATTGCAAAGAGTTCACGGGTCGTGGCACTCTTCTGCCGCATCTGGCGACCGAGTTTCTTGCTGGCGTATGCAATGACACGCTCGGCTCCATCAGGTCCGGTTTGAGATAGGACTGCTCCAATTGCAGTGTCGCTCGCGTCTGTGTCCAGGATAAAAGGTGGAGCGTCGTTGTCGAAATCGGGTAGTCTTAGGATGGGTGCATCGCAGAGGGCCCTTTTTAGCTCGGCGAAGGCGTCATCATGTTCGGGTGCCCAGGGGAAAGTTTTCTTGGCTTCTTTCTCGGTAAGTTTGTGAAGGGGGGCGGCGATCTTCGCGTATCCTTTTATAAATTTCCTATAGTAGTTAGTGAGGCCGAGGAAGCTTCGTACATCGGTTTGGTTTTGCGGTCGTGGCCAGTTCTTGACGTCATCGATGTGTTCGTTCGTGATTTCCAGACCGCTTTCCGAAATAACATGACCGAGAAATTTAACCGATTTCTGGAGAAAACAACACTTCTGGGGGTTCAGCGTAAGCCCTGCTTCCTGGAAACGCTTAAGGATGGCGTCGAGGTTTTTGTTGTGGTCCGTGACCGTTTGGCCGAAGACGATGACGTCATCCAGGTAGATCAGGCATTGTTTTGGGTATAACCCATGGAGCACTGTTTGCATGAGGCGTTGGAAGGTGGCGGCAGCATTGCACAGACCGAAAGGCATGGTGTCGAATTCATATAGCCCGCTTGGCAGAATGAACGCCGTCTTCTCCCGATCCTTCGGCGAGACCTCGACCTGCCAGTAACCCGATTTAAGGTCTATCGTGGAGAACCATCGTGCGTGCCCTAACGCGTCTAGTGTGTCGTCGATACGAGGCATGGGGAATGCATCCTTTTTTGTAACGGCGTTAAGTCTGCGATAGTCAATACAAAGGCGGATCTTGCCATCTTCCTTCGGGACCATGGCAATAGGGGAAGCCCAAGGGGATTTTGATGGTCGTATGACCTTTTCTTTTAGCATAACATTGATCATTTTGTATAGTTCTTCGTGTAGTGGAGGGGGAATCCGTCGGGGTGGTTGCCAGATAGGCCTAGCATCGCCTGTCTCTATCTTGTGGCTGATAATTGACGTCCGGCCTAACTGCGATTCGTCCCAGGCGAAAATGTTGTTGTAGCCTTGGAGCAGGTTTTTGAGCGTGGTTCTATCTGCCGGTGATACCTCGGCGGACTTCGAGACGACTGTGTCAACGCTGGTCTCTGGAAAAGCTATGACGGCGTAAACCTGTCTGCAAATGGTTTCGTCCTGGGGTACCTCTGGTTTCGTTGACCTTGTTGGTTCTTCCACTGATAGATAAATAGCTCTGTTGTGGCCATCTACGACAACTCCGTGTTCGAGGATAAAATCCATTCCGAGTACAAGGCTACACCCTAATTTGGGGCAGCTAAAACACCGGGTGTTAAGATGGTGACCGCCAATGACGACCGTGAATTCGTATGTCCCGTTAATTGCCATCGGTTGCGAATCCGCTGTTTGCACGAGGGGTTTATGGTCCGAAAATGGGAATGTCGCGCAAATGGTTGCAGGGAATAAGGTAGGGTTAATAAGGGAGCAGGTGGCTCCGGAATCTATAAGTGCCGAGGTATTGAAGCCTCTTACTGAGCACGGTACCGTAGCTGCTAACGTTGCTGGCTTATGCATGGCCTCGGTTTCTGGGCGTAACACAGGGGAAACGGTAGAGCAAACGGAGTGCTTACCCGCAAATCCTTGCGTCTTTCCCGAATTTGCGGCAGAAATGGCAATGGGGTGACGAGAACTGTCTTGGTTCTGGATAAGTTGTGGTGGAGGCGATAGGGTGTCGCTTTTGTATCTCCAGGATTCGTGTCACCCTTTCGAGTGCTTCGTCCGGGGTTTTGGGGGTGGCATGACGTGTTAGTTCTATGACCAGGGACACTGGTCGGATACCATCGCAGAATTGTTGTAAGACAAGGTTGTCAACAACATCAGGAGCGAGGACCCGGAAAGCGGATCTGGCCATGGTTCGCAACTCGTCGAGGTATTGTTTTGGGGTTTGGCCGGCGTCTTGGTTTGTTTTGTAAAAAACAGCGGGGGTAAACTGCGGACTGCTTTTATCCTCGAAGATCTTCGACAGTTTCTCACAGAGATCGTCTGTAGGCTTGCAGCCCCCGGAGTGTGCAGTGTCATACGCCTCTGGGCCAAGGAGATGTAGAAGTAACCTACTCCTGTTGGGCTTCGGGACGTCACACAGAGACAACTGAGCGAAGTTTAACCATTTTTCAATGGACTCGTTTTCCCTGTAAGGAGCGGGTAGGGGCAGATTCATTCTGGGTGGGGTTTGCAGTGTTTCAGACGTGAAGTTCGTTACTTCTGACACCAATGAAGCGTCTTCCTGGTTTGGGGAGCCTGGGCTAGACAAAAGAAGGTTCTTCGAACGGGTATTAAGTGACGGATTAACGAAACGGCGGATTTCTCGTGAAAATATGGGCGAGGTTTGGGTCACGGATTCCCCGTAGCAACACGCTAAACGTAAACTCTTCGTTGCCTTGAGGTGGGAATGAGAGGTGTTTTAGCCCGATGTAGAAGTCTCGCTGGGTGCGATTGAGCAGTTTAAAGTAGGCGTCAGTAGTGCCCGCACTGGACTAAAATAGCTGCTCTAGGGCTTCCAAATATTGCGAGTATGGGGCGAGGTGGGAGGGGGCAAGGAGGGCCAGCTTGCGGTAGGGTTCTGGAACCAATTCAAGGTAGGTACGGGTGTTAGGAATCCAGTGGCCGAAATTGTCGTAAGAAGAGTTTGGCTGGGGTACCTTTGGATGATGATACGCAGTTGATTCAGTTTGCCAGTCAAGGTTGCCAGGCTACCACAGGTAGTGGTGGTGGTCTGGGTAAGGCCATCTTTAAGTTTAAATAAAATACGCGAACGTGATATGGTGTTGCCCTCGAGCAGTGTCCTGTACCCGACGGAATGGGTGTTTCTGTTGTTGTTTGGGACGTTGGCAGATATCCGCTCACAGAGACTAGCTTCACTATTTAATGATGTCCTAAACCTCTTACTCTGTCAGCGGTTGCCTGATGTCTCAGATGTGCATGTGCGTGCTTTTTGTGTGCTTGTGTAAACCAGATTGTTCGCTTTACTTTGTTTTCCAACCCGTTCTCTTCCACAGACAGATGACAGGCGTTCTCACAACTTTGTCGCTTTGCGTCTTCGTTTCGCCCCGTGTGTCCTTGAGTTCAATATAAATCTTTTTTTGTTAAAATCTCACTTGTTTGTGTTGATATGATGTTGGAGGGGTTTGGAAAAAGGTTTGCGGTTAGAAATTGACATCGGTTATTGCAAGGTCCTGGGACAGTTGGCTGTAAGTGGGATAATTTCCAAGGTTTAGTTAGAATATGGGCGTGATTGTTTGGGTATTTTAAATACGCATTTCTATCTGAAAAATACATCATAAATTCGTATTTGCGAAAACGATTGCGAGGTTAATAAATAGTGTTGCTACTTTTGGCCGATATTTCGGTGTTGAATATTCCATACAGGAGAAATTGTTACGTTTTTGTGCTAAGAGACAGGTCGCCAATACCTATGTTCTCGGGACATCAGAGACCCAATTGGAAGATACAACAATTAATCAATTCTATTTATAGTATTTCGAAGACGTCGTGGCCCAATAATCAGAATGGCACGATGGCCAAAGATTAAGGTCGTTAATGAATAATATTGTTTATTATTCAAACAATAGTGAGGGCCCGACCTGGGCCGAAAACGCCGACAAGGCGCGATGCCTAGCGCCCGTTGCGGCGAGTCCTGTCTGGACACACGTGGGGCATGTCGTGGTAAAAAGTGGGGGCCGGCTTCTGGTGTCGACGATGTTGTCTTAATTTTCTCCACATTAAGGTCACAGCATGCGTTGTGGTATGCGTTAGCCAATGGGGTGTCAGTTTAATGGATGTCATGCGTGGGGCATAAATAAACACATCAACAACTTCACATCGACGCAAACACGCCGTGCTACATTTCACTTTGCAACCATCAACCCAGTATACGAAATAAAGCACAGTATGTTGTATATTTGGGCATCAAACTTGCCAGCATTAACATTTAAGACAAGTTTAAGTTAACAAATATGCAAGATACAACAACGAGGCAAATGTTAATATCGAAGTACAAAAGACCAACAGTCCCGACAGAGACTGGTCTGATAACAACAATTTAACCCTCTCGCAAATCCTGAATTGATCGTCTATCGCAGTGGCGTTGTAGGAGATACGGATCAGTTGTCTGCGACAAGTGATTCTGATGGTATTCACGTTATCGAGCAGTAGAATGTCCGGCATCATTAATTGAAGCGAATTAGAATGGTCATTGTTCGGATAAGGAAAAAAGAACAGACCTATAATATGTTGCAAGGTGTACTACGCTAATCACTGTCAATCTAACGAACACTCTTCCTTGTTTCATGGCTTAGCAATAATTGACCGTGGTAGTGCTTTGTTGATAATTGAAACGAAAAGCCATTTTTTTGTATGTTCTTTAATGGTTAGATAACAAATGAGTGCTTGTTTGTTATAAGTGCACGAAAAAACAATCTTGCGATTAATATGGACGATTAAATAGCGGCTTAGCTTCTTGAAAATGCGGCCAATGGTTCCTCCGGGCCTGTGAAGTACAGACCTATCGCCAACTCATCCGTGTGGTTAAAAGTGATTGAGAAGCACCTCCTCTCTAAATAAGATGACACGCTTAAAGCTGCCGATGACCCTCTTCAGTTTGCTTATAAATCAAATCGAAGCACTCTGGACGCCGTGGCTACGTTATCGCACACCCTCCACTCTTCACTTGATGCCGGAGCGAAAGCCGTCAAGGGAGTTTTCTTGGACTTCTCCTCTGCTTTCAACACTATCTCACGCTCCCGCATCCTTTCTCTACTATGTGAAGATGGTGTTGAAGGATGGTTGATTAATTGGCTTCAAAACTATTTTTCTAATCGACGTCAACATGTCAGAGTCGGAAATGAAGCCTCCACCTCCTTGCCAAATAACTGCGGTGTACTAAAAGGCGCAGTGCTATCTCCATTCCTTTTCAACTATTACACGTGTCTTTGAATTACCGGTTTAAGTGTAATAAGTGCTTTATGTGTTAGTGAAATTGGTAAATGCAGGATTTGCACAAATGACGGAAGTTCATGAAGCTGGCGTCAAAAGGATGGGTGACATTCGCGATCCGCACATGCGCATTTCTCGTGCAATAGATGAAGTCATATTCTCTGGAAATCCTGAGATAAAGAAGACAATGCATAAATAGCGAAATGGGAAGAATAGGTGTAAGTTAAGGATTGAAAGGTCCCTACAAAGCGATCTACTGAAAAAAGCTATATTGCCAGACCATTTTTGATTCCAAGATTCATTGTTTTGTTTAATATATGAGCAACGTCATCTAAATGTTGAAATACACGTTTCTGCCTTATTTTTATTAAGTTGAGTGAAAATTTGTTTTAATGATTGATGCTTTTGGCGTGTATGTGACGAGTGGGTTAATCCGATTTGTGGTTTCGTGATTTCGTCATGGTTTACTGCTCGTTTTCCCATGTAATTAATGTTATCGGTCTCTTTCACTTGATGACGGTGTCTACTTGCCGTGTTTCAACATGTGATCGACGCCCTCTGCTACAAGATCCACTGTCAAGGCATCATTTATGTGGCATAATGTAAGCTTATCAATTGTACAGGTAGCTTTGTGGCATGCTCGGCCATTGTTAATGTGTCTTATTTTAGTTCGGGATATCTTTGCTGTTACTCGATTACCTACCCCAATGTAATAAAACGGAATTATCACTGGCAGACGGGGAGAAACCGAAACCAATGCCACGTGTTGTGAGCTTGCATGATTGTGGTTTGGTTGACAAAGTAGTGAACATGGTTTGCGCACACTAGAGACGCATATGCACCGTTTCATGGCATCGTTGATAGTTTTGTTGTGTGGAACCATAAATAGTGATCAATCTCTGTGACGGCCGTCTCGTGCTTGTTCTCTACACTGGAAGAAAAAGAATCCTTATGTAAGAATATTAGGACATTGCAGGAGAGGGAGGGATTTTAAGTATAAGGGAACACTGTGGGGAGAGGAGAGTTAACGGGCGTTGTACAGGAGCGGGTAGTTACGGAGTGGGGAGGGCATCAGATATCGGCTCTTGTTCAAGAGCAGGGGCATGGATGAGCTTAGCAATTACTTGTTATGCAGTAACGGAGAAGGTTTAATGCTTGCCCGCCTGATTGTGGTCGCAGGCTCTTGCGTTTTTGCCGAAACGGAGGCAATAATGGCAGTCTTGTTGTTGAATGGGAGGTCTGTAAGGGGTCGTCGGTTGACGTAGGCCCCGCCGTTGTTCAGCGTCTTGGAGACGTCTCACCAGGGTCATCTCCTCGTCGGTCGTCTTCGGGTTAGCGCTGGCGAGGGCGATGACAAATGAGTCGGACAGGACACCGTCGCAGAAAAGTTGAAGGACGCGTTCTTCGTTCTTGGCGCGAGTGTCTGCAGTGAACGCAGCATCGGCCATTATCTGGAGGGCGTCAAGGAACTGGACGGTAGTTTCTCCCGTTCGCTGGCATCTCAGGAAGAATTGGGACTCCGACACAGTCCGCCCAATCTGTCCACTGCAACCGGCTGGTCTCTTCGGGGTCTTTCTTCCCTTTGTCGCTTCATGGAACCTCAGCTCGGTTGCGTCGGTAGGAGTAGCGCCGAGTGATAAAGGGAGGCGGCGGCGGGTAGCATTGTTTTTCCGTTCAGCCTCGTCGCGGGTGCGGCTACCATATTAGATACCGTGTTCCTTCCCGAAGTGGCAATGGGATGCCGATTGCTGTTTTGAATCCGGAGGAAGTGTAGAGTGGCTATAGGTTGTCGCCTTTGAATTTCAAGGATTCGCGTAACCTTTTCTAGGGCTTCATCCGGGGTTTTTGGGTGTAAATGAGGCCGATGTCGGGTGACGATACCGTTAAAGTGTTGGTTTATCGATAATAAAACTTCCCCCATAATATCTCCTCCCGTGTGCTCCATTCTGCCTCGGTATCAAGGTTCACTCTCACTCCTGTTTTCTCCAGGTCTTCGTAGTTACGAGGACATTACATTTGGTGATAGTGGTGTTAAAAGTGAAAGTTACCACGTTTTCCTAAACCTATACGTCCCTCGCACATATACCTACCCCAACAGAATGCACCCATCTGAGCAACAAGACCAAGATGTGTTCCAGACCCCATTCTCGTTGCCATTTGAAGCAGCCTTCTGGTTTTATGCATTGATCAAACGAAAATACTCGCGAAAACAGCTGACCGCTGTGACGACCTTCTCGTCAGTGTTTTCTGAAGCAAGGTCCCTTTTAGGTAGTAATAATAATAAAAAAATTAGTGGCTTTATTGAGGTCACGAGGACCAAAACTTTCAGCATTAAAAAAGGCAGGATAACAAATATTAGATGCGAAAATTGTCTTGTAGTTCCTGTTTAACCTGGTCTGGTGAGACTAAAAATCGGGACAAATAGGGAATGACCGAATTGCGATATGCCGCCGTTCTTGTTGGAATTGAAAGGTATGGACGGCGCACTGGTCGAAGAGATTTACATTCGGATAAACTGGAATAGAGGGGATGGGAGGGGTCATTTAAAATTCGGGCAGCGATTAATGAGCAGTTATTGAAGTGGCGTTCAACGATGATTTCTTTGATAGAGAGAATAGGCAGACCGCTAGAAAACGAGATTATTTTAAAAAGTCCGATGCAGGGTTATAAGGCCGGGGAAAATTAAGGCTGGGGAACAATATACAATCAGGGGAACAGTATACAATCAGGGGAATTATACAGGCATGGACGAAGGTTTTTATATGGCTCGAGCTCAAACCAAGTCTCCTGAATCGGCGAACAAGGAAGCAAAGACGGCGGCTTTTACCAAAGACAACATCGACATGATCACTCCACGATAACCGACTGTTAAAAATCACCCCGAGATACTTCGATTTTGGGCTCGAAGCGAAGTTATGTAGTGAAGAAATTTCCGGGGTGTCGGCAGCGGCTGCCAGGGAAAATGTGATATGGATGCATTTTGATGCATTCAGCAAAAGATCATTCTTGGAAGACCACTCAAGTACCTCAGTGACTGCCTGCCCGAGCTGTTGAGAATCACCTTGCGTCTTGCATGGATGGCACAAAGTCAGGTCATCCGCGTATTTTATTAGTGTCGCGTCGTTAGGGGACCGAAGGCTCGACGTGTAGTAGTTGAACAGGAAAGGAGATAGCACAGCGCCTTGTAGTACACCGCAGTTATTTGGCAAGGAGGATGAGGCTTCATTTCCGACTCTGACATGTTGACGTCGATTGGAAAAATAGTTTTGAAGCCAATTAATCAACCATCCTTCAACGCCATCTTCACATAGTTGAGAGAGGATGCGGGACCGTGAGATAGTGTTGAAAGCAGAGGAGAAGTCCAAGAAAACTCCCTTCACGGCTTTCGCTCCGGCATCAAGTGAAGAGTGGAGTGTGTGCGATAACGTAGCCACGGCGTCCAGAGTGCTTCTATTTGATTTATAAGCAAACTGGAAAGGGTCATCGGCAGCTTTAAGCGTGTCATCTAATTTAGAGAGGAGGTGCTTCTCAATCACTTTTAACCACACGGATGAGTTTGCGATAGGTCTGTACTTCACAGGTCCGGCGGAGCCATTGGCCGGTTTCGGAATGGGTGTTATAGCGACGTCTCTCCATTCCGAAGGAAAGGAACATTCCCCTAACGAATGATTTACAAGCTGGGTCACAATTGGAGAAATCTCGCGGTGACAGATTTTAAGAATCGCATGGGCGACCCTATCGGGGCCAGCCGCGGTGGAGCTCTTGAGGCCAGCCAAAATTTCGGAGATAGAGGATTCGTGAGCGGGCAGGAAAGCGCTGGGATTAAGAGATCTAACGAGAGGTTCGCGGAATGGTCAGCGGATTTGAAGATAAAGCCATCGTTCAGAGCATCAAGGTCTAGGGCACCACTTGGTAGATATGGGCGGCGGGTTCCTGTCAATCTGTTAAGATTTTTCCAGAAGTCACCGGGTTTTGATGTTCTGAACAGCTTGT
>JAPUBX010002455.1:0-20637 GCA_028672205.1 Proteocephalus fallax
TCTGTCCAAGTCCATGTATGCAGAAGACTGACCAATCATCACTGGTCATTCAGTATGATTAATATTATACGAGACGGCACCAGATTCCAATGCAAATTCTTGGTGTCGGCGACGGGTCTAGCTATTATTGGTTTGACCGTCATGAAGCAACTCAAGTTTCAACTGAGTTTTTATCTATTACCGGCAGTTGAGTCTGAGTCAAAAAATCTGATTTAAAAGTGCACCAGAGTGACTGGTTGAATGAAAATTCCCAAAGTCAAACTCGAGGTTGCCGGAGATCCTATGTTCTTGAAGCGGAGGATTGTTGCCTTCGGCTTACGAGACTCTGTTGAACGGACTCTGAACGAATTGGTGGAGAGGAATATACTTACTCCTGTGAGCTTTTCACAATAGGCCACTCCTATTGTGACACCACTTAAAGCCGACGGTTGTACACCCAGGATATGTGGTGATTACAGGATGACACTCAATCGCCGATTGTTACAGAAGACATGTTCGACTCCGGAACCTGAGGACATTCTTTATAAATTCAAGGGGTTCAGTTTGTTCTCGAAAATTGATCTAAAAGATGCCTACCTGCAGATTCCACTGGAAGATGAATCTAGTTTTCTGACAGTGATTAATACACCCTTTGGGTGATTCAGGTACAACTTTCTACTTTTTGGGCTTAATTTTGCCCCGGCCATTTTCCAGGAGTGCATTCAAGGCATATTGGATGGCCTCAATGGTATTGAAGTTTACCAAGATGACATTTTTGTCCATGGTCTTAGCAGGCATGATCATGACGAGAGACGTCTCCAGCTATTCCGACGCTTTGTCGAGTACAATGGGGCGGTTAATCCGTCGAAATGCAAATTTGCCGTCCAAAGGTTTGATTGCCTTGGTTTCACTGTTGATAAGTCTGGTTTTTACCCAGACAAGAAAAGACTGAATCCTTTGGTGGAAATGCAGTCCCCGTCAAATTGCAGTCAATTAAGCTCTATAATGGGAGCTATTTAATACTTCTCGCGGTTTATACCGAATTTTGCTGGCATTGCTGATTGCTTATTCGAGCTTCAGAATGCGCCAACCTTCCAATGGAATTCCATGCATGAGTAGACATTCGAAAGTTACTCGTTTTTTGGATTCAGAAGCTATCGTTTTGGTTTCGGACAGTAGAACACATTTCACCGCCGACCATTTGGTTACTTGGGTCAAAAGTCTCGGATGCCGGCATTTGCTTACGGCTCCCGGACAACCTCAGTCGAATGGTTTAGCAGAGAACTTCGTCAAGACCCTGAAGGCCGCTATATCATCGATTTAACGAAGTACATTTAAAGACTTAGAGCGGTCTTTCGACAATTTCCTGATGCAGAACCGTAATGCTGATCAAGCTACCACTGGTAAAAGTCCGGTTGTGTTATTCAAGGGGCGCAAACTCAATACATTGTTCCACTGCCTTAAATCGAGAGAAGTTACCTTTTTCAAAGGGAATGATTTACGACCGTCTCGGGGTCTTATTTTTGGAAGAAGTGGAAATCGTATGGTTACCATCGTCGATGTTACAGATTTATCAAGTCATCATCGGCATTTCAATCAAATCTGGTTCGATGAACGAGCCATGCCCACTATTGATTCCCATCCTTCTGAACCAGCCGTGCCGGCTACGGATTCCAATTCGTCTGAACCAGCTGATTCGGCTAATACGACTCCATCCGTTCAACACCAAAGCTCGCAAGTGCTACTTCGGCGCTCAGAGCGTTTGGGTTTGAAATAACCGGTCAACTACCGCATGCCATCAAAGCTGCTGCACTCAAGTGGATGTGGTGATTGCTACCTTTAATTATTAATTGTGTTTTACTATACTGACGTATATTGTACGTCACACTTACGAATCGAAATTCTCCTTGCTGCACGTGTCTTATTCGTTTAAGGTCTCGGTTGGCTATTTGGTTTCCACAGATATATCCGGCAATTCTTTAATTCAATATTCAGGGTTAATTCAACAATACTACCACACTGTTAAAATGCAGGCAATACCTTACATTGACAATGCTGTCTTTCATTTGGTTTATATAGTTTCGAGCAATGACGATATCAGTAAATGCCATTATTTATTTGTTTACTTAATTATATACCACGAAAATAGACAAATTTATTCATGGTTTTTTTATGTATTTTGTATTCTTGTTGGCTGCCAATGCTCTTCACCCATAGCCCATCATTGTACACTCTTAACTAGGTGCCCAATATAATTATTCAAAATAAACATCGCTTTCGGAAATTTTCGTGTTCATAAAAAGAGGTTTTATTCAAATGAGATGTTTGAACCTTAAGGAGAGGGCAGTCTTTACTCCGTTGATAAAAGACTGTGTACGAATCTCACACCAGCGAGTAATGCAACACGTTTTGTTTGTTAACCA
The DNA here is from genome assembly GCA_028672205.1 of Proteocephalus fallax. NCBI lineage: Eukaryota > Metazoa > Platyhelminthes > Cestoda > Proteocephalidea > Proteocephalidae > Proteocephalus > Proteocephalus fallax. Next base: position 2,403 of record JAPUBX010002455.1, read on the forward strand.
ATCAGTTCTTAGGAATGGGGTTGCGGCTTCTTTAAGTAAAATTGTTAAATTTGAGATAAAAAAGGTTCTGTCCAAGTCCATGTATGCAGAAGACTGACCAATCATCACTGGTCATTCAGTATGATTAATATTATACGAGACGGCACCAGATTCCAATGCAAATTCTTGGTGTCGGCGACGGGTCTAGCTATTATTGGTTTGACCGTCATGAAGCAACTCAAGTTTCAACTGAGTTTTTATCTATTACCGGCAGTTGAGTCTGAGTCAAAAAATCTGATTTAAAAGTGCACCAGAGTGACTGGTTGAATGAAAATTCCCAAAGTCAAACTCGAGGTTGCCGGAGATCCTATGTTCTTGAAGCGGAGGATTGTTGCCTTCGGCTTACGAGACTCTGTTGAACGGACTCTGAACGAATTGGTGGAGAGGAATATACTTACTCCTGTGAGCTTTTCACAATAGGCCACTCCTATTGTGACACCACTTAAAGCCGACGGTTGTACACCCAGGATATGTGGTGATTACAGGATGACACTCAATCGCCGATTGTTACAGAAGACATGTTCGACTCCGGAACCTGAGGACATTCTTTATAAATTCAAGGGGTTCAGTTTGTTCTCGAAAATTGATCTAAAAGATGCCTACCTGCAGATTCCACTGGAAGATGAATCTAGTTTTCTGACAGTGATTAATACACCCTTTGGGTGATTCAGGTACAACTTTCTACTTTTTGGGCTTAATTTTGCCCCGGCCATTTTCCAGGAGTGCATTCAAGGCATATTGGATGGCCTCAATGGTATTGAAGTTTACCAAGATGACATTTTTGTCCATGGTCTTAGCAGGCATGATCATGACGAGAGACGTCTCCAGCTATTCCGACGCTTTGTCGAGTACAATGGGGCGGTTAATCCGTCGAAATGCAAATTTGCCGTCCAAAGGTTTGATTGCCTTGGTTTCACTGTTGATAAGTCTGGTTTTTACCCAGACAAGAAAAGACTGAATCCTTTGGTGGAAATGCAGTCCCCGTCAAATTGCAGTCAATTAAGCTCTATAATGGGAGCTATTTAATACTTCTCGCGGTTTATACCGAATTTTGCTGGCATTGCTGATTGCTTATTCGAGCTTCAGAATGCGCCAACCTTCCAATGGAATTCCATGCATGAGTAGACATTCGAAAGTTACTCGTTTTTTGGATTCAGAAGCTATCGTTTTGGTTTCGGACAGTAGAACACATTTCACCGCCGACCATTTGGTTACTTGGGTCAAAAGTCTCGGATGCCGGCATTTGCTTACGGCTCCCGGACAACCTCAGTCGAATGGTTTAGCAGAGAACTTCGTCAAGACCCTGAAGGCCGCTATATCATCGATTTAACGAAGTACATTTAAAGACTTAGAGCGGTCTTTCGACAATTTCCTGATGCAGAACCGTAATGCTGATCAAGCTACCACTGGTAAAAGTCCGGTTGTGTTATTCAAGGGGCGCAAACTCAATACATTGTTCCACTGCCTTAAATCGAGAGAAGTTACCTTTTTCAAAGGGAATGATTTACGACCGTCTCGGGGTCTTATTTTTGGAAGAAGTGGAAATCGTATGGTTACCATCGTCGATGTTACAGATTTATCAAGTCATCATCGGCATTTCAATCAAATCTGGTTCGATGAACGAGCCATGCCCACTATTGATTCCCATCCTTCTGAACCAGCCGTGCCGGCTACGGATTCCAATTCGTCTGAACCAGCTGATTCGGCTAATACGACTCCATCCGTTCAACACCAAAGCTCGCAAGTGCTACTTCGGCGCTCAGAGCGTTTGGGTTTGAAATAACCGGTCAACTACCGCATGCCATCAAAGCTGCTGCACTCAAGTGGATGTGGTGATTGCTACCTTTAATTATTAATTGTGTTTTACTATACTGACGTATATTGTACGTCACACTTACGAATCGAAATTCTCCTTGCTGCACGTGTCTTATTCGTTTAAGGTCTCGGTTGGCTATTTGGTTTCCACAGATATATCCGGCAATTCTTTAATTCAATATTCAGGGTTAATTCAACAATACTACCACACTGTTAAAATGCAGGCAATACCTTACATTGACAATGCTGTCTTTCATTTGGTTTATATAGTTTCGAGCAATGACGATATCAGTAAATGCCATTATTTATTTGTTTACTTAATTATATACCACGAAAATAGACAAATTTATTCATGGTTTTTTTATGTATTTTGTATTCTTGTTGGCTGCCAATGCTCTTCACCCATAGCCCATCATTGTACACTCTTAACTAGGTGCCCAATATAATTATTCAAAATAAACATCGCTTTCGGAAATTTTCGTGTTCATAAAAAGAGGTTTTATTCAAATGAGATGTTTGAACCTTAAGGAGAGGGCAGTCTTTACTCCGTTGATAAAAGACTGTGTACGAATCTCACACCAGCGAGTAATGCAACACGTTTTGTTTGTTAACCAATCAGTTCTTAGGAATGGGGTTGCGGCTTCTTTAAGTAAAATTGTTAAATTTGAGATAAAAAAGGTTCTGTCCAAGTCCATGTATGCAGAAGACTGACCAATCATCGCTGGTAATTCAGTATGATTAATATTATACGAGACGGCACCAGATTCCAATGCAAATTCTTGGTGTCGGCGACGGGTCTAGCTTTTATTGGTTCGACCAATTATTAAGTAGCATATATTTTTTTAATGAATTTCTATGGTGACATTTCGACTTACCAAGATTAGTCATATTTAGTAAAACTATTCCAACCCCTTTGATTAACGAACTCCCTTTTATTTTTTTAAGCATTATTAGTTAAATATCTTGTAACAGCAATTGATTTTGCCACCTGTTGTTCCTTTGAGGTCAAAAACAAATCAAAGTTCTAATATCAATAACCAAACTATGGATTGACAATGAATGTGTTTGAACAATGTATTTGATATACTAAAATCATTCGGGGTTATTTTTAGGGTTCCCTGTTGATATCAACGATGACGGCGCCTTCGATGCAATTGAGAGCATCCTGACAACCAGCAATGCGGCGCCACTTGAACCGCTTCAAATGGGCCTGCAAAGAAGCGCAAAAAGAACAATTAAGGGATAATCTTAGTCTGCTTGTTGATAAAATCTATGCTGGAACGCAGTCAGTCACAACACCGCGGTTTGCGAGGTAACGCTTATGCGTCAGTCATCCAACAACATTGAAGTCCATGAAATGCGAATGAAACATGAAAAGATCTCACCTCCTCGTCGCCCTTTTGGCCGGTTATGTCGGCGACGAATTCCTCAATTCGTGATTCGTCATCGTCAAGACATTCTTTAATGTGAATAAGAAGGAATTTAGTGTCGAAGATAATAAAAATAAATAATTACTACATACCGAAAGCGAGCAGACGATTCTGGTGGACTGCGAGGGTAACCGACCTGGGTGAAGTTGAACAGATTGGGTTGATGAGAGTCCATTGGCCGGGGTCGCCGATTGCCCGTAGGGGAGTCAGCATCTCCACAGAGTTGCAGCGCCAACCAGCTACAACGAGAATGCGCCCTGCGAAGTGAGCGATTCCGTGTTTGCAGCGCTGGGAGTTCATCGGCGCCAATTCGATCCACTGTAGCACATCTCCGTCCCCCCCAAGACTCAGCAGGGACACGTCGGACACGGTACCGTACAGGTATCTAAAATCGCCAGACACTCTTATAAAGCCACATTCAACTGCACCCCCGGTCAAGAGGAGATGCGGTGCGTTGGGCAGAAAGACGTCGTCTCCAGACAAGACAATAGCGGCTGCATCGCGGCGTTCCACGTCGAGTGGAGGCAGTGGTTGCCAGGACGGACTGTAGGCGAAAGAGAAAAAGAAGAAGACTGACAACGAAAAGGCGGACAACAACGCGACGGCCACAAACAAATCACCTTCCTTCCACCCAGCGCTCGCAGCTCGACAGACAACCAACCTCGATTCCTCCTCCTCCGTCTCCCCCGCAGACAAACAGTTCGTTTGCAGACGCGGCAACAGCTGCCGCATAGCGAGGGGTCTCGAGTGGTGGCGCCTGCGTTACGCGGCCCGTCTTGCCATCAATCACTGTGACTGTCGGCAAGGCATCCGAATTCTTCCGCGATTCTTCTCCACCAATGCAGTAGACGTTGCCTGAAAGCCCAAAGGTACAGCGATGTTACCTTTCTTACTTTCGAGACAAAACGAAAAGGTTGTAACAGACGACTGACCGTTAAGACTTGCAATAGCGCGTTCTGTGAGAAACGGTAAACTAACGTTCATTTGGCCGTCTTCCTCGAACTCTTGCAAAGTCGTTAGACATTTGTTTACGCCGTCACCGACGTTTCCGCTTTTCGCCTGGCCGTAGACAAGGAGGCGTTTCTTCGTGTTCCTTACTGTCAAAAGATGTTTCCTTAAAGGCAAGTAGATGTTGCGTGTTGATATACCAGATAAACAAAAACCCAATTGTAACCGCTGAAAACTCACTCGCAATCTGGATTGAGTCTGAAATTGCAGATTCCACCAATAAAATCATCGACCGCTCCTTGGGACAAATCGGCGACCTCGATGCAGCCAATCAGTTCAGTAAAAGAGACAAACAGTTCCTCATTCGTCTTCAATTCCTCTTTGTTGTTCTCACCCCATGCACAGATTAGACGAAAAAGTTCGTCTGCCTTCGAAGGTGACGACTTGATGAAACGTACGACCTTGTCTAAGTTTAAATCTTCACGATGTGCGTTCACCGTGAAGCCTCGCTCGACCTATGGGAGATGAGAGATATTTAACCGTTCGCCTATTGTGGCACCACGACGAAATTAAATGTAGCTGTGAATGGAGATGCGAATCTGACGTTAATGAGTCATTGTGTTCAATAAATAAAGCAGTCGGGAAATTGCACCGCTTTGTAAGTAACAGTCTACCAAGTTTTACTGAATCTTTATTTTTTTTTAAAACGGGGATTGAGAAGTAACAATCCAAACTGATCTTATGGTGTTCGTTTTTCAATAAATAACGAGCCCCAATTACGAATATGTTATGTATCGAGCGCGGTAATGGTGTAGAAAATCCAAGCCACACCACACTGGCAACATTGTTAATCGCCTATCTTACTTTTCACAGTTTTGTAGGAAGAAAACGTTTCAGTAAATAAGGAGTACGAAGATATAAATAAGAAAAAGAGGAAGAAGATAAAGTATGCCGTCCAGGATTGAGTAAGCTAGTTATGAAGGAAACGTTTAAGAAGAAGAACGAGCAGGAGAAGATAAGAAAAGTTAAGAACGATAAGAAGAAAAAAATAACAGCAATTAAAATATGTACAGGAAAGGATGAAGAATAAAATAAGGATGAAGAGGATATTGGGATGATCAAACAAGTAAAATTCGCCACACCGAAACGCATTCTTTTGGTCTACGCTGTTCTGAATTATTCGGTATCACATAGGGTGTGTTGGTCCCCGATTGCATGTTTCAAGGTCATAGTGGCACTAAGATGCATTGCAATGAATTTGTGCCAGCGCTCATACTAATGCGTGATTCAACACGCTCTTTCAAATCTTATTGATGTGTATGGTCTTCGAAAAATATGATAGGAGAACCAGAATATGTTTTAGCAAGACGTTCTTCGATTTTAAAAAGAAATTATATTTGTTATAAATGAGTAAAATAACTAAAATCAGTTTCTTTCAACAGTCAGAACGTTATCAAGTAAACAACAATGTTAACCTGTCGTTATCTTCTAAGGACTATCGGCATTATTGGGTTAATCATTCAAGACTTCCAAAACGACTGTTCTACGAGAACTAGAAGAAGCACCCTCATTTTACTCCAATAGATGAATCGTTTTGTATGCCTTTCAGAGTAACCTTTGTCTAGTTAAAAAATGGTCAGAAGTGACGTTGAAACAACTTTATCCTTGGACCACACCAATTTGTATTTTAAACGTGACGATAAAAATCGGAGAGATTAGAGATTATGCCATTGGCTCACCTCTATCGAGAGATCGCAGTCGCTTTCGCTGCTTCTGAGGGCGTTAAGGCCGCCATGGGGGATCAATGAGGTTGCAGTCGGGACATTTTCTTCAGCAGCCATGTCAAGGTTTTTAGTCGTAGAATGTTGAGAACTACAAAATTGGACGCATTTAATAGCGTTTTTGGGGTTTGTGAGTCGTGCGTGCACAGTGCTTAGGTGCGCGTGTACACTTGTCTGCAACCAATCCGCTCCGAGAATGGCTGCTGTGTTCACTGTTATAATTGCGAAGTTGATCAAATCGGTAAACGCATTAGTCAGGCAGACCAATTACGTAAAAATTAGTCAACCAGCAACACAGGATGATGAGAATTTATCTTTTTAATCTTAGTCCAAGTAAAAACAGTTAACCAAGACGTCATCAGTCTGCGTAGAAGCAGTTCTGCCTATTGAATAGCTGCAAATAAAAAGAAAAAGTTGTGCCTGTCACAAATGCCACAGGCAATTCCGATTGAATTCGTTGCTTCGATTTGTTTTAAATTTAAAAAATCCTTCTTTAAACACAATTTTATTAAGATTGCATTGATACGGCATCGGTTAAATAAATCAGAAACGCGTCAGGCTTAATTAAATCGACTGCGCGAGACATCCCGTTGTTTGACTAACTGAGACAAGCGTCAGCCAATTAAAATAATTTAAATCGCTTTTCAAACCGTCTATTTTATAAGCAAGACCACCTGGTGTAGTTAACAGATTTGCCTGATTGTTGGGCGTTGAGCGCTGCTTTTAATTCGCAACAATGCCAAAATTAAGGATCGGTTCTATTGAAACGGGTACAGTCAATCGCATCGTGTAAAAGTCATTGCGTGATTGTGGCACCACCACAATATAAAACGCTTGCGTGTAATTTGAAAAGGTTTAGTTAATGCGCTATTGTGTTATTGAGTTCAATAACCCAGCTAGTCCGCAGATTGCCAGCAACATTCTCCCCAGGTTCACTAAGTTTACATTTCATTTAAAACAAGGATTCAGAAGAATTAATCGATATGGAGTCAGGAGATTGTCTCGTTTAAAAGAAAGAGACAGCTTACAAAACATTTAGGCTTTCTTTTTACAAAAACGTCTTTCCCATCTATCATAACCCACTTTAAAGAACGTTCTCTAAAAGAGCATAAATCTGTCTTCTTTTATCGTGGAGTTATTATCTCTACTACGTCAGTTAATACAGGGAGACACGAGTTTGGTGTGAAAATATCACCTAGATTTATGCAGGGCAACTTAGAACAGGCAAATGTCTATCGTAATTATTACGAGGAGATACAAGATAACAATAAAAATTAAGAAATAGAGGATGTTGAAAATTCGGAGAAACATGAAGAGAAGGAGGACATTAAAGAAATAAGAAGAAGACAAGAAAAGGTAAAGGTGAAGAAGTATGAGAAGATTGAGTAGAAGAATCATAATAATTCTAGCGGCTTTATTGACGTCAAAAGGAACAAAACGTTTAGCATAAAACGACAGTATAACCAGTACTAGATATGAAAATTGTCTTTAATTTCCTGCTTTATCTACTTTTTTGAAACCAAAAATGGGTACAGATTAGAACGACCGAATTGCCGTTGTTCTTGATGGTATTAAACGGTAAAGCCTACGCATTGGTCGACGAGATTTACTATTAGATAAACTTGAATAAAGGGGATTGAAGGGGTCACTTAAAATACGATCCCCGATTACTAAACAACTATTGACGTTGCGTTGAACGATGATTTATTGAATTGAGAAAATAGGCAGCCTAAGTCAAACTATTTTAGGCCATGGAAAATTAATGGGGAACAATGTAGACTCAGGATAATTATACAGGCATGAACAAAGGTTTTTTTAGATGACCAAGACTTCAAAGCCGACGAACTAGAAAGCAAAAGCCACAGCATTTACTAAAGACAGCATCTACATGATCACTTCACGATAATCGACTGTTAGAAATCCACCCGTTACGATGTTTGTTTATATATTCAGCGTGGTGGAGATGTAGATAATTAAGGTAAAACAACATTGGTAGCCTAAGTAATCGTTTCTCTTACTGTTTAAAGTTATTTCATACGAATTAGTTTTTAAGGACACTCAAAGTAGGCGTATTTCTTAAGTCTGTGATTTTCTCACGCTTGATGTATGAATTTGAATAGAAGTGTTATTTTCGAACTGGGTGGTTCACGAAGAGCATGATTCAAAGTGATGACGTTATTGCTAGGCTCCGCCAAAGCCATATTAGCTTGGCTCTCAACATGGTGCCGCAAGTAAGCAGCACGAATGAAGGCGTGATAAAACGAGCTTGTTTTAATCGAATTTATGACTCGATACAACAAGGCTGAATGCGCGAGTGAACTTGTAGTGAAACCAAATAAGGTAGCCGATAAGACCCCGTGGTATATTTCAGCCGACCCATATTAGACGGAATCAGAAGATTTTCGTCGTTTGGACGAAATATAAAATTACATGGAGCGAACAATATCACAATACTTACGCTCTTGTTTTGCGGAAATCGTTTTCTGTCTTCATCTATCTTGACATTTACATCTTCAATACGTCAGTTAATGAAAGGAGACACGATCTTTGTTAGAAAATATAACCCGGATTTCGTTTTACAATACGACTCAATTTTAAATCAAAGAGACAACCAATTTCCAAAATTTAATAAAATTTGTCAAGTGAATAAGAAATCTTTGAATAAAATAGAATAAGTAGATGGATACATTTCAATTCATTCAGATTTACAAGGGTTCGCCTGCAATTTAAACGATATTGCAAAAACTATGAATCATTATTCAGGAAGTTTTGGAAATCTCGGCCTGAAAGAAGCCGAATTGAATTTAGTTTAAAATCACCACAAATAACAACAACCAAATGTCGCAAGCCTAATTGACTTCCCCGCAGCTTCGAAGGAAATGTCCCAGTAAAGTGAACACCCCAGCGGCAGAGGTTACAATCCACTTCAGATCAAACGATCAAGTCTATTCAAAAACACACTATCGCCACCGATTAAAAGTACCTATATTTGGTTGCCAAACGATAGTTACAGCATACGTCTACTTATATGTTGTTAGTATGACGATATAAAATGCTCCTATGCAGTCGAGGAGTGTCATATTGGTCTTCTCTACTTGGCCGTTGCCTTGGGGGTGTCCGGGAAGTGGTGCGCGTCTTGTGGACGCCTAGCAAGGTGCAGAAGTTACTGAAGACGGCGCTCTCGAAATGTGATCCTTGCTCGCTGTAGATACTGTCAGGGACACCGTGTTGGGAAACCCAACGGTTCAAGAATGTTAAAGCGACCGTCTCCGCTTCCTGATTCGGGAGTGCTTCGGCTTCCGCCGCTTTTTCTCGCTTTATTCGTAGAAACATCTTCGAGATAATTGTAAGGTCCGTCGAGATTATCACCAGGATGTTCGGGGCGTCTATCATCATGGTCATGATATTCCTGACTTTCTTTTGTGGCACCCATCGTCTAGTCTGCGTCTTCGCGTTCCTGAAGAAGAGATTCACGCTCCGGATGGTCTATTTCGAATATAAATTTTAAAAAAAGTTGAGAAAAGATAAAAACTGAATATTCATATCCCTAAGCGTTTCGTTTCCGCTTATAACTCTACAAGGACCTCTAGCTAAAAAAAAAGGCTTCAGATAATTTAAGTTCGTAATCTATCTTACAGATTGAGAGTGGTGACACTGCTATTTCCCAACTTCAAGCGTACGGCTTATCCGTAACTATCAGGGTTTATACCCAGTCTCGTGGAGAAACAATTGATAACACGGGATTGCGATTTCGCTGTCGTCTGGTTCCTCAGAAGAATCGCCTTCGTTACGTCAGCATGGTACATAAAATAACCCTTACATTCTTCGTTCCATTATGAAGTTTAAAAGGTGTGTTTTCAAAACCTTGATGAAATGCACAAGGTTTGCAAGATGCTGTAACTACTTTGAGAGGTTTTTTTATAAGTAAATAAAGGGTTTAAAATCCCTACCTTTTACAGAAATTAATTTCTAAACAATCGTTCATTACTCCATCACTCCTTTGCAATGTGACGCTGTTCTAATTGTGGGATTCTGACCAAAGAATTATAACACCTTCGCTGAGGGTTTTGTAACGGTAATCGTAGAACATGGATACACATCCCAGGCTGCCATAATGAGGAGACGCATTGAAATGAAAGGAATAGATATAATGATGCAAACAGTTATAAATGAATGGAGAGGTAATATAGACGTAGGGAAAAAAATGGGATGGGTCTTCATAACGGGAAAACAACGATGCTGGTTTGGAAAGGGAGGAAGTTGCTCTAGTAAAAGCATGAATTTGGCACCACGAAGAAATTAAATGTGGGTGTTAATGTGTTTTAACAATGTATTTGATAGATAAAAATCATTCGGAATTATTTAAAGGGAATTCCCTGGCGATTTTAACGACGAATCAGCGGCCGAGAAACTGGAGAGCATCCGGATAACCTGCATTGCGGCACCACTTCAACCGCTTCAAATCTGCCTGAATAGAAGAACAAAAAGTTCAATATGGCGTTTCTTTGTCTGCGTGTAGATTCAATTTAATCGAAATGAAGCACTTTCGTATTTGTAATGCAGCAACTTCTGGTAATCGTAGCTTAAATGAATCCACGTCAATTTGCTGCGTAAAACTATCCACGTGGTAAAAAATATACATCAGATAGACATTCGATCGTCACTGATTTTTTTCAGCGTCCGCGGCACCTCCTACTTAATACACTCGATTTCTTTGTGAAATAATACCAATGACGCATTTTTGATTGGGTCTCCAAACGCTTTTTTACACTTGGCGCATCCTTATTAAACTGTGTGAAGATGGCGTTAATTTTGTTTTTAATATCTTTAATAATAGATCTTTAACTTTCGCCTACAAGCAAGGCGCAGTTGTTTCTCATTACAATCATTTGACACTCTTAACAAGGTTCCCTATTCTATTCATCCAAATTAATATCGCATTCGGAAGGTTTCGTGTTCATTATACTTAGTGTAATTTGAATGCCATGTGTTTAACCAAATTTTACGCCAGCGATCGATAAAACTCGTTTTGTGTGGGAGCCAATCAGTGCATAGAGCTCGGGTGGCGGGCTCTTTAAGTATTTATTTTAATTTGACTGAAATATATAAAGTTCTTCTTTTCACGACAAAATTGTTTCTCTTTCTTGGACGCTGGTTCTTTCTTATGCAGAAATTAAGCCACTATAGCGGAATAGTTTAAATAATGATAACTTTCGGATGTTCAAGGAAGCTATCGGTTGACTTGTTTATAGCCCAGAAGTCACGAGATTGCTAAATCCAAAGCAATAACTTACATTGACAATGCAGTCTTAGATTTTCATTCAATGGTTATAATATCGAGCGAATTGAAATATCTGCTAGAAAAAGCGGATTTAAAGCAATGGTATAAAAAAATACCAAAATGTTATTGTTTACTTAATTATATGCAACGAAAATACACAAATCTTCTGACGAAACATTGAGTTAGTGCTGATAAACTGATATTGACAGAATCATTGACCTACCGCATTTAGGCGTTTGCTGTAGGTTCCCAAATTAAATTATCTGACAACCGTTTTAACCATCATATTAAGTAAAACTAATCAAACCCTTTCGATTAAATAACTCCTCTTTTATTTTTCGAAGCAACATTCATCCATTTTGCCACGTTTTGTTCCTTTAAAGTCGAGAAAATAAAGTTTATAAATAACAAAACCAAGGATTAACAATGAATGTGTTTGAACAATGTATTTGATATATTAAACTCATGCAGGGTTAATTTGGGAGTTCCTAGTCGATGTCAACAACGACGGCGCCTTCGAATCTGCCGAAAGCATCCGGACAACCAGCAAGGCGGTTCCACTTGAATCGTTTCAAATCAGCTTTCCAAACAGCGCAATTGGACATCTTTGTCTGCGTCTTGATAGAAGTTTAGGAAAAACGCAGTTAGTAACAACAACGCAACGGGAACGTTAATGCGAAAGTCGTTTTTACAACATAGAAGTGTATGAAAGGCGAATGAAACATGATAAAATCTAACCTCCTCGTCTACCTTTGGCCCAGTTGTGTCGGCGACGAATTCTTCCAATTGTGATTCGTCATACTCACTGCCGAGACATTCTTAAATGTAAATGAGAAAAAATCCAGTCTCGCAAAAAATAAAAATACAAATAATCATTTGCATAAGTACCAAAAGCCAGCAGACGATTCTGGTGGACTGCTAGGCGCACCCACGCGATCGAAGAAGCCACATCGATTGGGTTAAGGTCAGTCCACACGCCAGGGTCTCCGATTACTCGCGGGAGCGTCAGCATCTCAACAGAATGGCAGCCATCACCGGCCACAACGAGAATGCGCCCAGCAAAGAGAGCCATTCCGTGGTTGCTACGCTCTTTGTGCATCGGTGCCAATTCGACCCACCGAAGTGCATCTCCGTTTTCCTCAAGACTCAGAAAGGACGCGCCGCACAGTTTACTGCCACTGCAATCTTCACCCCCAGTCAAGAGGAGATGCGGTGCGTTGGGTAGAATCGCGTCGTTTCCTGACAAGACAATCGCGGCTGCCTGGCTTCGTGCTCGCTCGAGTTGTGGCAGCGGTAGCCAAGATGCACTGTAGGCGAAGATAAGAAGACGGTTATTAAGAACGAAAAAGAAGACAACAACAAGAAAAACAACAACAACGCAACGGTCACAAATAACTGACCTTCCTTCTACCCAGCGCTCGCAGTTCGACAGACGACCAATTACTTCTCCTCCCCATCCGCCACAGACAAAAAGTTCGTTCGAAGACGCGGCAACAGCTGCATTACAGCGGGCGGTCTCGAGTGGTGGCCCCTCTGTTACGCGTCCAGTCCGGCAATCGATCACTGTGACTGTTGAAAAGACATCAGAAGAGCTGCATGATTCTCCACCAATGCAGTAGACGTTGCCTGAAAGACCAAAACAAATTCGATGTAACCTATCTTGCTTGCGAGACAAAACGAAAAGCCCGCGACAAACTACTCACCGTTGAGACTAGCAACGCATCGCCAATAGAGATACGGGAAACGAACGTCCATTTGCTCGTCTTGCTCGAACTGGGCCAAAGTCTTAAGACACGCGATTTCGCCGTTTCCGCCTTTCGCCTGTCCGTAGACAAGGAGTTTCTTCAACCAAGAATAAAGAAGGGTGTTGGTTATGCGTCTTGTAGTGGTTTTTCAATAAATAACAAACCCATTACGACGGAGGATGCCCAGATAACGAATATTTTATGTTCGGCGTAATTCCATATCTTAAGATTTACAGTTTTGTAGGAAGTATAAAATTAGCGTTTTTTGCAAATAAGTAGTAGGAATTTAAAAATTGGAAGAAGAGAAAAAAGATTAAGAATGACGCCCAGAAATTTAATAAGCAAGTGTTTAATCAAACGTCTAAGAAGACGAAGAACTTTAAGAAGAAAGGTTAGGAGAGTGAGATAGAAAATGAGGAGGAACACAGGTAGAAGATAATAGTGTGCAAAAAATAACAGCAAGTAAATTAAGTGAATGCAGGGATGAAGAAGAAAATTGAGATAAACAAACGGCTAAAATACACGACACTATAACGTATTGTTTTTTGTCTACAAAGCTCTGAAATATTTGGCATCCCATATTATGTGTAGGTCCCTGAAAGGATGTTTCAATGTCATGGCGCAATAGTGGCACTAAGATGCATTGCAATGAATGTTTGCCAGCGCTCATACTTAGGAGTTATTCAACACACTTGTTCAAATCAAATTGATGTGTGCGTTTGCAGAAATATAAAATAGGAGTACCGGAATGTGTTTAAGCAAGACAATTGTTGATTTATCAGACATTATATTTGTTATAAATAAGCTTAAAAAACAGATGTGAACCTGTCATCATCTTTTAACGACCTTTACGGACATTATAGGCTTTACCAGTAAAGACTTTACAAACGACTGTTTTACAAGAGCTACACGTTGCTCCCTTATTTGACTCCAATATATTAATCTGTAATTCAAATAATAGATTTTGTGCTTCTCGGGGTCACCTTTGTCAAGTAAAAAAATGGTCAGAAGTGACTTTTACACTGACGTTAAAAAAACATTATCCTTTGACCACACCCATTTGTAGTGTAAACGTGGCGATACCATTCGGCAGATAAGAGACTATGCCGTTCACTAATTGGATCACCTCGATCTTGAGGTCACCGTGGCGTCCGCTGTTTCTGAGTGCGTTGCAATCGCCGAAGGGGCCCAATGGGGTTGCAGTCAGGAAACTTTGTGCAGCACCCATGTAAAGTTTCCTAGTCGTTGAATGTTTAGAACTACAATATTGGACTATTTAATAGCGTTTTGGGGCGTTTGATACGTGTCATGCGGGCACAGTGGTGTGAAGCGCGCGTACACATCTCTGCCACCAGTCAGCTCCGAGAATTGCTGCATTGTTCGCTGTTACAATTGCTTAGTTTATTCACGAATTGGTCGGGCAGACTAATCAGCGTTTAATTCAGTTAACCAGCAACATAGAAACATTGTCGCAGATTCTGAGTCTAAGTTAATACAATTTACGAAGAAGTCATCGGTTGTCGAACAAACAGTTTGTCTTAACTTAATCGACTATTTAATTGTCTGCGCGTGACATAACGTTGTTTGATTTAATGAGCTGGCGTCAGACCATAAAAATAGGTCTTTATCATTTTTTAAAACCGTCTATTTCATAAGCAAAACTAACTGGAGTCGTTAAAAGATTAACCTGATTGTTGTGCACAAATAACGCGTCGCTTTTAATTCGCAACTGCTTAAATTATCCATCCGGTTCGATAAATTGGACGACATAAATCTGTTTTATGTGGAATATTGTAAATTGGAACAAATATATTTAGCTGCCAAGGTGAGAATATGTTTCAATGATGTAATTTTAAGCACAGGATCTGAAGCTGCGGTGGGTTCAATCACACCAGTTTTAAAGGTCATAGCGTGATTGTGGCAAAAAAGCGTAGTTATGTGCCATTGTTGTTTTTGGTTCAATAGCTCAGACATTTAGCAGATTACGCACCAATGAAAGTTAAATCCTCCCCATTGTTACTAAGTTTACATTTGATTTAAAATGGAAATTTAGAAGAGTTAATCAATATGGAATCAAGAGATTGTCTAATTTTAACAAAATATACAATTACATTGAGCTAACGAAAACTCAGGCTTTCTTTACAGGGACGCAATCATTGCGTGAAAAAATAACGTTGATTTTGCAGAGGAAAATAGAATCCCACTCAATCATTAATCAAAAATTCTCTTTCGAACAGACGAACAATTTCGTAACATTAATAAATAAATCTCGTGTCTATGAATAAGTTGTACCAAAATTTGTTTCGCATTCAATAGTTTAAAGATGCGTAATGTTTGTGACAAATAATTGGAGAAGGAGGAGGAGGATGAGGAGGAGGAGGAGGAGGAGGATGAGGAGGAGGAGGAGGAGGAGGAGGATAAGGAGGAGGAGGAGTAGGAGGAGAAGGAGGAGGAGGAGGAGGAGTATAAAAGGGTTTGAGTTTATAAGGAAAAGGAAAACAGAAATCGGAAGAAGAAGAAGAAGAAGAAGAAGAAAAAGGAGAAGAAGAAGAAGAAGAAGAAGAAGACGATAAAGCATTGCGTCAGAAATTGAATTAGCTATTTCTGAAAGAAAACATGTTAGAAAAAGAACTAGTAAAATAATATATGAGAAGTCTAGAACGATAAGAAAACAGTGAGGCCGAGAATCAAGAATAGAAATCAGTTAATTAAGTGCTTGAATGATTGAAGAACAAAATGAGGATCGGGAAGAGGATATTGAGATTAACGAATGGAATATGGAGAAATCCCTCGAGGAAATTAGAAGCTGGAGATTGAAAAAGATTAAGAAAGGGTTAAGATAAAGACGAAATTGGGGATATATTGAACGATGAGAGTGATATCGAGAAGGCGAAGCAGGAGAATGACGTAGAAACAATTCAATTTCCTGATCATATAAAAAACATCAATCTTCAATTCAAATTATTGCGTGCAAGACGCCAAAGGTTACCTTTGTCAAGATAAAAAATGATCGAGAGTTACTAATTTGGAATGATCTTTATCCTAAGACCACATCAAAGCGTAGATATTAGTGACGATACAATTTGGTGAGATAAGACATAACACCGTTCACTCATTGGCTCACCTCGATCTTGAAGTCGCAGTGGCGTCCACTGTTTCTGAGTGCGTTGAGGTCGCCGTTAAACACCAAAGAACTTGCAACCTTGACATTTTGTGCCATGTTAAGTGTTTAGTCTTTGAATGTTTGCAGCTATTACATTGTACGCATTTAATCTCGTTTTGGGGGTTTGTGAGTCGTGTATGCGCATGCGTAGCGAGAATTCATGATGGAGTCCATCATCCTCTTAAATCACGATATAATGGCCCTTTTTCGGTACTTTCCCGTACGGATAAAACGTTTACAATATCCATCGAACTCCGAAGCACGATTCTAGCTGTTTACTTACAGAAACTGAAATATTTTTCGAATATACTATAACAATTGGTTACTACGTCCACGTTAATAATCTTGTCATTATCTCTAAGCGGTGTTCCAAAATGTATTTAAGACGTATGCCCCAACTTCTAATGTTGTATATATTAAGCATATAACAGATGTACACAAATTAAGGCTTACAAACATTGGTAGCCTAAGTAATCGTTTCTCTTTTAATTTACAGTTTTGCAGGAAAAACAATCTCGTGAAACATTTCATACGAATCAATGCATAAAGACACAACGTATTCCTTCGGTCTGTTATTCTCGCACGCCTGGTGTATGAATTTGAATAGTATTTTATTTAAACTAAGTGGTAAACGGAGATCATGATTCAAAGTGTGAGGCTCCATCATATTGATAATGGCGCTTAACATTGTGTCGTTATACAGCAATGCGTATGAAGGTGTGATTAAACGAGCTTGTTTTAATCTAATTAATGACTATCGTGTGTACGCGTAGAACAATGCGGAATGCGCAAGTGAACTTGTAGTTTCCGAAAAGTGGATTTTACCTCTCGATCCCTTTTTAACGGTTTGCCTATTAATTCCTTTCATTTCGATGTGTCTCCTCATTATAGCTGCGTAGGGAAGTTGATATACGATTGCCATTCAAAAACCCTCAGCGAAGGTCGAATATTTCTTAATTCAGAAGCCAACAATTGGAACAGCGTCACATCACATAGAATGTTTAGGTCCCTGATAGCATGTTTCAAGGTCATGGCGTAAAAAAGGCACTAAAATGCATTGCAATGACTAAGTGCAAGCGCTAATAATAAGAAGTGATTCAGTACGGTTGTTCAAATCCAATTGGTGTGTGTGGTTACAGAAAAATATAATAGGAGTACCAGAATGTGTTTTAGCAAGACGTCGATCGATTTAACCAACATTATATTTGTTATAACTAGGTCAAATAACACAAATCTGTTACTCTCAAAAGTCAGAACGTTATTACGTTAACAACGATGTGAAACCCGTTCATCATCTTTTAAGGATTATTTGCTTCAACATTAAAAACTTCCAAAACGACTGTTTGCCGAGAACTGTAAGAATCACTTCCATTATACTCCAATACAAAAACGCAACAGCCTTTTTATTTTATTTATAGGTTTTATACCCCTCGGGGTGACTTGATTCCCGGTAAAAAAAAGTGACTTAAAAACCAACGTGGACCACACCATTTTTTGTTTAAACGTGACGATAAAATTCGAAGATATGAGAGATTATGCCGTTCACCCATTTGCTCACCTCCATCCTGAGGTCGCGGCTGCGTCCGCTGATTCGGAGTGCGTCGAGGTCGTCGCAGGGAACCAATGAGGTTGCAGTCGGCACAGTTTGTTCAGCAGCCATTTCAAGTTGTTAAGTCGTTGAACTTTTAGAACTCCAAAATTCGACGGATTTAAAAACGTCTTGGGACGCAGTGGTGCGCGCGTACACTTCTCTGCAACCAATCAGCTTCGAGAATGGCTGCATTGTTCGCTGTTACAATTGCCAAGTTGATTAACGAAATAGTCAGGAAGACCAATCAGCTTTTTATTCCGTTAAGCAGCAATGCAGTAAAATTGTCGCAGATTTAATAGGATGATAAGAATTTATCTGATTGAATCATAGTTAATAAAAATCCCGATTGCATTAGTTTCTTCGACTTGTCCGAGACATCATGTTGTTTGACGTAATGAGAGTGGCGTCAGACAATTAACATAATTCAAATCATTTTTTGAAC